>AZLU01000249.1:0-58106 GCA_002224055.1 Pezizomycotina sp. ARF18 | reverse complement strand
CGCCCCGGGGAAAGAAAAGCCTTACCGGTATTTATATTTGCCCTACGAGAATATTGCGAATACCCAAGTACTATTTATATTGGTGGAAATTTTTCCTTTTTTATTATTAATTCTTAAAAGTACTTACTTAGTAGCTGTTCCTTTTAGGGTATTATTATCACTAATACGGACCTTGTCAGTTTCTATTTTTTGGTCAACGAAGCTAGTATTTCCAATATATAGGGAGCCGTGCTTCTATCTATCTTCCCTATCCTTTCTCCTCTTCCCTCCTCCTCCTCCTGAGGTTCCCTTCCAGCTTGTTCTATTGTTTGCATATATATATGTGTGTGTGTGTGTGTGTGTGTGTGTACAGTGTATGTGCGCGCGCCCGTATGCGCAATCTAAGGATAAATGTTATAATTCTAGCTACTAAGTAACATGTATAATAATAATAATAATAATACATGACCATTTGTAGGAACCATTTGAAAAGAACGATTTCGAAAACGAGGAAAGAACCACAACACCATTTTTAATGTAACAAATTACTGTGATATATACACGCAGGTCAAAGAGTAAAAGCTTTCAAGCAGGGAAAACGAGAAAGGAAGAGATCTGGTACATTCGTTCCGGCCATCGGTAGTAATTTACCTCATGAAATTCCTGCTGTTGTTGAGATTTACCGCCTCGGTTTCTCAGTCGCATGAGTGTTGATGATTTGGCTAAACTTGGTACCTATTTCCAGAGCGTCAGTCACGTGCGCCATAATACTATACGGGTCGAGTAAAGATAATACATACCTCGTCAGCCATCCAGTTGTCCCACTTGCCAGCAGACAGCTCCTTGCTCCAGACATACTACTGATTCTTCCTCTACTGCTTTATCTTGATCTTCCAGGTCTCGCTGTCATTCAATGGCCATGTACCTAGGTACTGCTGCTTGAACCACTCAGAGTCCTTATTACAGAAAGCGAGCCTTTCTTATTAAAAGTTTTCTAGTAAGAGACCTGATTTGCTTTATTATTTAAGGAACTACCGTAGCCTGCAGCACTGAGTAATAAAGGGGAAAAAAAAGTTTTAAATCGTATGCTGAAAAATAAACTATTATAGAAAAAGAAAGAGGAAAGAGATATCGTTATACAACCGAGAAAAAAGAAAAGGAAGAAAGGACACGCAGGACTACCGAAGATAAAAAAAGGAAGATAGGTAAGAGGGGCGAAATCGACTATTTGATCTTCTTGTTGGGCCTAAGCTGGTTCGAGTGTCCACACTTCTTCTTGCGGCAGTTGGTAGCACGGGGTGGGAGACGTGCGTAGCACTTGCGGCAGATCATCTTCTCGCAGTTGTACTTCGAGGCCAGGGCCTTCAGGGAGGGCTTGATGATGCCACCGCGGAGGCAGAGGACGAGGTGGAGGGTGGACTCCTTCTGGATGTTTGTAGTCGAACAGCGTGCGGCCATCTTCGAGCTGCTTTCCGGCGAAGATCAGACGCTACTAGTCGGGCGGGATGCCTTCCTCGCCCTAAATCTTAGCCTTGATACTGTCGATAGTGTCGGAAGACTCAACCTCGACGGTGATGGTTTTTACTCGTGAGGGTCTTGACGGAGGCGGATAACGAGGTGGAGGGTAACTCTTTTGGATGTTATAGTCGGACAGCGTGCGGCCATTTTCGAGCTGCTTTCCGGCGAAGATCAGACGCTGCTGGTCGAGCGGGATGTATTCCTTGTCTTGGATCTTGGCCTTGATATTGTTGATGGTGTCAGAGGACTCAACCTCGAGGGTGATGTCTTGCCCGTGAGGGTCTTGACGAAGATCTGCATTTTGGCGGTTGGTTGTGATTCTCTCTTTGCAGTGGTTGGTTGATCTAGGGATTGTTTCTTGTGATTCTTCACAAAAATCTTGGCAACCCTTTCGGGAAGTTCCTCCTCGTACGCCATGGCCCAGCCGTAGACGCCGCCCTGGCTATGCGGGCGTAAACCCCATGGACCGCAAAGCGTCGGAAGCCACATCGCGCAGTTTTTCAAGCCGGAGCGGAGTTGTCGTTGCGCGAAAGGGTGGGGACCATACAAATCGTGCACGGTCAAAAAGGGATCAGGCACCGGAGGATTCGGTGCGGGAAAGATAGCCTGGGTGCTGATTAGCAAGAAAAATAACAACAACTCTAGGAAACATTTCTTACGTAGGATGTAATGCCGCCTCGTCGTCTAATTTTTAGGACGGACTTTACTCTCACAGCGCCGTTGACCATGACTTTTGAGAATTTAACCGTAATGACGACCTGGACGTTTGGCATCCCTCGGAGCCAGATTAAAGCATCCTGCCCCAGCTTCCTATCGCTCTCGCTCCAAGCCGATTCCACCACTACCCGAGGTTTGGTCGTGGCCGCGGCGCTCTATGAGAGTGTCAGGCTCTTTGTGTGAGCCTGAATATGGACTACGAAATTCTTGTACACTATAAAAAGCATTAGAATAGTTCGTCTCGATCAGAGAAGATGCTACTTACCCGGCGAAGCATAGATATCAAATTCATCTTCATAAGACGGTGGAACGAGCCCCTGTTTATCCCACTTCGCGCTCTCTTTATTGATCCACGCCCCGGCACTCTCATGCACCTTCGTGGGCATGACTACATGCACCCTACGAAGGAGGAATTGTAATTGAACCTGATGGAAATATGAGTTAGAACAAGGGATCCACTTCGCTAGCCAGAGAGGAGAATACGTGCCTGAACCCTACACCTTCAAGGTTGTTAGAGGGTGGACCAGAGACGTGTACAGCAGAGCGGCGGAATCGGGGTCCACATCTTGGAACGAGAGGGAGTGGTTTCTGGCTTTGGGTCCCTGAGGCATGAGACGATGTTTTTGAATATCGAGCCCGCCATCTGGTCGGAGATCTTTGCGGACATAGTTGCTGGCTGCCTTACAGTAATCGTATAATCTGAAGGTAGGCTGAGGTCGAGAGGACGAAGACTAGGTAAAGAGAGGAAAAAGGTTAAATCCAGTTGAAATAGATATATCAGATTAGGGTATTTAACGCACACTACAAAATTTAAGTATTTAAATATTAGCCGAAGTAAAAAATAGACTCAACACCTCAAAAAACAGCATAAAAAACACCAATCCACGGTCCTTTCTTAAAGACATACCTAGTAAAGTAACGATGAAGTGTCTTGCAAACTTTTTCCCACAGGGCTAAAAATACTTGATAAGCGCTGGGCACGAGACAACGATAAAGTGCGGCTTTTACTTTTTTTGTAGGGCCTCTGGACCTGACCTAGTGCGGCCTTAGTTAGTGCGGGAACAATGAGCAAGTGAAAAGGCAAGCACAAGGCAATTATAATATCATCAGATCTGCTAGTTTGCCACTTTATTTTTATCTCGTACCCAGCTATTTTTTATTTCTTCCCTCCAGGCTAAAAAACAAAAATAAAAAAAAATACTCTGGGTACGAGATAAACTTTATTTATATACTAAGCATTAATATTAATATTAATATCATCAATATACCCTTACTTCGAAGTACTTTTTATACTTAAAGGTACAAAATAATTTCTATTAACGGACGAAAGTTTTTATACACACTTGGAAAGAAAATTAGTCCACAAAAAGAAAAACTTTCACCAACATTTGTAGTTTCTTGAGTATTGGATGGAAAAAAATAAAAGTTTTGTTAGGCAGGATGGAAGTGACGCGTTTTCGGGATCCGACCACCCAATGATTTCCAACGGAAACGGGGAATACACAAGTTATTCTGGACTGAGCCTCTTCTTCTCTCAAAAGAGAGAAAGAAAGCGAGGCGAATAATATAATATATTATTATACCACACATCTGTGTGCTTGCGGAAGTATTTTTATATTGCACCTTACTTCTATACCGGTACGTTTTGGTTTAACCGCACTTCTTTTTTCTTTTCTTTTATTTCCCTCTCGCGGAGATACCTTCATTGTTCAACTTGGCTACTTTCCCGTGCTCCAAAGGCTGAAACCTTTTCACATGCAAGAAAGTGTGGAGAGAGAGGTACCATTTTGCGCTGCCACCATCATCTCTCAGTGAATAAAAAATAAAATAAAATGAAATAAAAATAAAAAATAGTGTTACAGATTTATTAGTAAGTAATAATATTCCAAAAAAAAAAAAAAAAAAAAAAAGTGAAATTTCTGATACCAAATAAATTAAGTGTTGATTTTTGGCCTGAGATAGTTTTCTCTTCCTCTTTTCTTCCACTAGAGTGACTAGTCTACGCTGACGCGTGAACACGCCAGGTTACTCCGGCCTATCATTTATCCTGCTCTCCTTATTGCCTTTCCTTTCTCTTCGTGTTTTTCTGGAGCCTGTTGAACCTGCAGTATCTTTTTTTTTTTTTTCCTCTTTCCCTTCCCTTCTCTTTCTTTCTTTCAGACATTTACCAGCCGGTCTTATCCTTTTACTCTCACAGCTCTAATCTGTTCGTTTTTTTTTTTTTTAAACGGATTTGCTCTCTCTGTCTACGATCTCTTTATTTTCTAAATTTATTTACCTTTTTGTCATCGAAATAAATAAGGGTTGTTGCGTGCTACAGTTCCCGTAATCGGCGGATATTTCTTTGCTGACTCGTAAATAAAAGGGGAGGATTGGTGACGACAATTATCTCACCGGCATGCTAATTATTTCCCCTTTGTTTTGTCTCAAAGGGTTTGGGATTTTCTGGAAAGAAAGGGGGGTATGAAAGGGCTGCCTTCTTATCTGGCTGAGCCTTCTCGAATTTCTTTTCTCTCTTCTTTCTCTTTCTCTCTCTCTCTCGCTCTCTTTCTCTCCTCTATTTCATCTCTCTACTTTACCTTCTACAAACCTACTTTGCGTCGACTCTTTCTTTCTCTTTACCGCTCACATCTCTATCCCCCTTAAAGAAGCAGCTGTATATCGTGCAGGTAAGTGTTGTCTATCCTATATCTCTGTTTTCTTCGATTTTGCAGTCACTTTCCTTGGAACAAACATGGCCGTATTTGCTCTTTCGTGGGAAGAAGAACGCCATGAGCGTCGTTCTTTGATTCACCATCTGTTGGTGACCAACCACCCTTCTCTTCCCTCTCGCGTTATTGCCTTCACCTCAAAGATTTTCCTTCGCAAACGACAGAACTCCCCCAAAGGCAACGCAGTTACCACTTTACATGAACTGAACCAGGTAAGGGGAGGAGGGGTGCTCGCCACCGTTGTGGGAGGAAATTGGTTTGTTGACGGAAGTCCGTTAAAAATTTTTTTTTTTCTTTTCTTGTCTTTTTAGGGGTGAGTCAAAGGCCGGACGCAATCAAAAGGAGAAAAAAGAAAAAAAAAAAGAAGCAATCTGTCCTCTTTCTTTTCTTTTTTTTCGAACAATCTCCCCTTTGTTCTTTTTTTTTTTTCTTTTTTTTTTGTCTCGTATGCACTTTTGTGACAAGAAAAAGTATTTATTTTGCCAAGGATCCACTTCTTTCAAGGTGGGAATAAAATTTTCTTTTATTATTTTACTTGTATTTTATTTTTATTTTATTTAAAAAATTTTTGAATTAAAATTTGCTTCCCATGGTGTGCTCAGTGGCTGGGCCTCCCTACCTACCACCGAAAAAAAGTGACTCGCCCAATAGAATAGCCAATAAGCTCATTGAAATGGTGTTCAGATCAACACACACACTTTTTTTTCTTATTTAAAATTCCCAAGCAATTTTCTTTTTTACATTGGAGGTAGAAAAAAAAAAGTTGAGTTTAGGTCTGAGTGCTTTTCCACTATATAAATACGTGTATCATGTGACTCATAGCCCACGAGTATATAAAGGGGCCATCGCCCACCTCCTTTTTTCTCGTGAAAACCGCTCCGGAAAATCCCACACAGAACCGTCGGTGCTCAGGTCTTGGCACTTTTATGAAAAAGTATACACCAAATTCACCACGAACAGAAACCTCCGCCAACCTCCGAACCTTTTTTTTTCCTTGAATAAAAAAAAAAAAAGGTTTTTCTTTACATCACGATACGCAACAAAAATCATTTTGACGACAAACCTTCATCGCCCTTTTCACCATTCACCGACAACCTTATAACATTTCCTTCCATTTTTTTTTCTGAATGAGGAGAGATTAATTTCCTTTTCCTCTTAACAGTTCAAGAAAAGAAGTCGGATCCCGTAGAAAAGTATCAAGTCTTTTCTATAACCCAACGATAAACATCTTGCATACGTTTTTAAGCAAGAAGATTTCGTAACAAACTTTTTTTTTTCTTTCTTATAAACATACTCAGTCCGTAGTTTTTCACTTAGCTCAACAAGAGTACGAAGACAAAAGAAAAGAAAACAATCTCCAGGTCCTTTTTTTTTTCTCATTTAGGGCGGTTAGGTGTTGTCGTGGTTGGAGCTTAGAGTAGCGGGTTCCTCCTTTAGCGGTAGATATAGAAGGAAAGAAATAGATATCAAAAGAAAAGAAAGAGAAGCAGGAAGATTTCACTGTCAAATTTCTCTTTCGCCTTGCCTTACATCTTCACAATCGTTTCCTTGTCCTTCCTTGCGTGAAAAGTCGAATCAACTACCGCTTGCCTTCTTTTCTATCTCCAAATCGACGGTCTCGAACAAATTATCTGTGCTGGACCACTGGGTTTGCGCGGAACTGTCAAACACCTATTCCTTTTACCAACAATCGAGTCTTCAGTAAAAGCTCGTTAAACAAAGGGACTCTTTTGGGATCAAAGATCTTTCTTTTCCTCGTCACCTTCAATTCCAGTCGGAGAACCATTCAGTTGTTCTTTCTCCATACTGGGAACTTTTTTTTCTCTTGAATAATCGGTAGGTTAAAAAGTTTTGTTTTTAGTGTGGTTTTTATATGTGGAGCTTAGTCATCAAAAAAATTAAAAAAAAAAAAAAACCAATGTGCCTGAAAGGCACTTGACTCGCTATATAAGCTCCAACAAACAACTCCCTTCCTTTTCCTCAGTCCTCATCGCTATAATCAATAACGACGAGAGTCCGATAAGACCCATACGTCTTCTCTCTTCACTTTATTATTCATCACGGGCAGTTGAATAAGTCTGTTCTAGGATGATGTCTTTATTGCTTGTTTTTCGCGGTTAAACTGACAAAGGTTCTTTTTTAAAGGATCTTCCTCATCGTTCCAATATGGATTCCCTCACTACTCACCCTTCCACCGCGCTCCAGGCGAAAGCCTTCACTGGGCCTTCCTCACTTTCATTCCCCGGTGGTGCCGGTGATCTCACCCCTCCTGCCTCCGAGCCAGAACGCCTGAACCAAAAGAACAATCACCCGAATGGTACGGACAATGGATCTGGTGGACCAGTCGAGACCCAGCAACCCCTGCCGCAACTCCATCTGGCTCAGCTGGTGTTAGTGGTATTGTTCCTACTTTGCAGTAAGTTTTTTCCATCGCTCCATGCTTCCCTTCTGGGACTGTTTGTAGTTTTTCCTTTTGTTTTGTCGGATGTTTCTGGATATATGGTGTCTGCGAATGTACGCTTAAAAGACTGCCTGGTGAAGAAACATCGTCGCAACTGTCAACCTTGACTGCCGTCTCGATCTGAAGACGATCGCGTTGCACGCTCGCAATGCCGAGTACAACCCAAAGGTACCGAATTAAAGCTTTGCTTTCTCTTTGGAAATGCGATGTCATCTTTTCGGACTTTGCTTACCTTTTATTTCCATCCGGATCATTAGCGTTTCGCTGCCGTGATCATGCGTATTCGCGATCCGAAAACCACCGCCTTGATCTTCGCATCTGGCAAGATGGTCGTCACTGGTGCCAAATCCGAGGACGATTCGAAGCTTGCGTCCCGCAAGTATGCTCGTATCATCCAGAAGCTCGGCTTCAACGCCAAGTTCACAGATTTCAAGATACAGAACATTGTGGGTTCTTGCGACATCAAGTTCCCTATTCGTCTTGAAGGATGGCATCGCGCCATCATCACTTCAGTTCTTACGAACCCGAACTATTCCCCGGTCTCATCTACCGCATGATCAAACCTAAGATCGTCCTCCTGATCTTCGTCAGCGGCAAGATTGTATTGACTGGTGCCAAAGTTCGTGAAGAGATCTATCAGGCGTTCGAGATGATATATCCTGTGCTCTCTGGTATGTTCTTAATCTTTGAGAT
Organism: Pezizomycotina sp. ARF18; assembly: GCA_002224055.1. Lineage (NCBI taxonomy): Eukaryota > Fungi > Ascomycota > Pezizomycotina sp. ARF18. Next base: position 50,027 of record AZLU01000249.1, on the reverse strand, counting down.
TCGTTGTATTAACTTTAACTACGTCGAATCACCGTTACTGATTCATTTTTTTTTTCGTACAAAGACTTCCGGAAAGTTTAACGTGTTTACTGCTTCATTGCGCTCGGCACTGAACTTGTTCCAAAATTCTCCTGTTATTTCTTTGGAGATTGTATTTTTATGATGCGGTCATGAATTTTTCAGAAAACAAAAAAAATCAGAAAAATTAAACGATCCACTAAGAAAAAAGTTTCCTGAGGATGGAAATGAGCTTCGAATTGGTTGCTGGTGGGACATTTGCAAATCGCGCAAGGAGGGCCTTCTGCTTTATTTGCGTTTCATCGACGGCTTCTTATCTCTCTACGATTCCTCTTTGTCATTTCGTACTTGCATAACGGAGTTATCTTTTTTTGTGGGGATTTTTTTTCTCTTATGCTTTATTCTTAGTTGTTCCTCAAAGATATCTAATCTTGTTGCCGATATATTCACTTTTTCCTTTTTCTACTAACCACTCGGGCCTGTCCTTTTTTCCTTTATAAACTTCTCAGGAATATGATATCCTACACTTTTCTTTCTAGCATTGCGATAGAAAGTCCTTGCGGCTTTTCCCTATAAATTTCTATTATTCGTTTTTCCTTTAGTTCTTTCCTTTTTCTACATTCCTCTTACCCCTCGACTCATGTAAATTTTCTTCTCTCCGCATCGTCTCTGTTTCTTATAACCTGGGACACTCTTTTAATAATTCATGTTACTATCTGTTTCGCTTTTTTTTTTTTTTTTTACATGTTTCGCCTTGCCATCCTATACCCTTCGAATGTCTTACGAGCTATGGAGGGAAGCGAGGTACTCGTATGTCGAACACCTACAAATTGCTTTTAACCTTGAAACATCCTAAAAAAATTGAAGGATGAGAAGAAAATCAGAGCAAAGAAAAAAAAAAATCAACACAGGCGTTTCAAAACGGAGATGATTCAGAGATAAGAACGAGGAGAAAGCTCTTTTTTCGTATCAGGAAAAAACTAATTTTTTTCACGTTTTCCCCTTATGTTCTTTGTCTCTCTCTGCTCTCTTCATTTCGAATGTTTGATATTGGTTTTATGTATCTTTTATTCTTTCCTTCACACCCATCTCTGTGGTGGGAGTTGCCCTGTTTGTCTCTTTTAAGCTGTTATTTCTTCCAAAAAACAAACTCCCACTTGTCTACTTTCTGTCACCGACAGGAAAAATGATACAATACCTGTACAATAAAGTCTCAAAACCTGAATACCAGGTTTTCAAAAGAAATTATTAGGCGATACTGGAACATCTGTTTCCTCTTTGTAGGAAATGTGTGGTGCCCGTTCGTCAAAAGTCTTTACACGTTATTCTTCTATTTTTTTTTCTCTTTTCTCGGAGCGACGAAGTGTAGAGCCAAAAAAAAAAAGAAACCCCCAAAAAACCTAAAATACTAGAAATTGTTCTAAAAAATAAAACAAAATAAGGTACTCTGAAACGTCATTAAACGTTCAAACTACCACCGCTTTTCCGCATCGTGACAAATGAATGAAATGAATAAATAAATAATGAATGTATAAGGTCGTTATCGTGACTTTTCTTTCTTCTCAATAATATACATATATATATATATAAAGTACATACCTACCACAGCTGCCGCACACGAGTATCGTACTACCACTTACTAGAGCACCCGTTTCAGAAAATCCACAAAACCAAAGTCATCTGTAGAGATTTATATATTACATGACAGAAATCAAAATTAACCATCAAAATCGAAAATATATTGGCCCTGCCCGTTTACAGATTATATAGCTATATATCATTTTGTATTGTATACTTGCTATCTTCGTCTCGGGTGTAGAGAAAACCTGTTCTTAATGAAACTCCTTGTAGAAAAGTTCGATGTAGAGAGAGCTGCATGTATCAAGATCAAAACCGATGGGCTAATGTATATATATATATATGCCGCAAATCTTTTGACGTGCCCTATCATCAGGATCATACATGAATATCACTGTTGCAAATGTCGTTATAGGCCACGATATAATATATATAATCATTTACAGGGGGGAAATATAGAGCTTACTTAAGATTTGCCTTTAAATAATGCTTTGATTGCAAGGCAAGATAGCGACGTTACAATAATTCCAAATTTTCCAAAAAAAAAAAAAAAAAAAAAATATTTAGTATCTGGAAAAGAAGGACAAGTATAAACATGAATTATAAAAAAGTGGTGTAGTTAGAGCTGTTAACAGTATTATAGAAAAACGGTGAATTACTAAGAAACACAATGACTCCATTTTACGCCAACCACGCGAAAGTTTCCTCTCCAAAGCCAGCCAGCGACCGAAAGTCATCAAGTAGTCATAACCATAAGTATATTTAAAAAGGGAAAAGGAAAATGGAAAGTGGAATCGCCTAGTGACATGGGCATTACATGCAAATATAGAAGTTTTTGTTTTGGCGGTAGAAGCGGGTAGGAGATCTGTCCAGAGGTTTTTTGATTTTGAATATTCACCTCCAACAGTGCTGCAACGGAGCGTTATGATTTATCCCCTAGATAATCGCTTTTCGTTCCGCAATGAATTTGTCAAATTCCTCGGCGACATCACCATCCCAGATGCCCAGCCATTCCTGGATGTGTAGCTTGAACTTAACAACTTCGTTTAGCAGCTTTTCGACCTCACCGTGGAAGTGCTCACGGAGTGTCTGTATGGCGTGCGTGATCTGATCTTGCTCAATCAACGCAGCTTGCAGTGCCTGATCAACGTAAGCTACTCCTTTATCTTGGTTTAGACGCATCTCCATCATTAGGGATGAAAGCTTTTCCATCTCAACATTGGAAATAGCAGTTTCGTTGGTCATTGTCTAGGAAAGCAGTTGTTTAAGTCGTACGTTAGTTCATATTTCCTTTGCAGCCTCTTGTAACGTGTGGAATGACTCAAAAAGAGAGTTCTTGTGAGCCTTACCTCCTTGATTTCATTATATTCGTCCATGGCAGCTTTCAGACTAGCCTCCAGCGTGGCAAGCTCCTCTCTCTTATCCTCCATCGCTTCCTTGACGGTGTCGATGTAATCTTTGGTCTTGAAGCAGGCATCCTGGCGGCATGTATGCGGGCAGTGATGTCACTTCGGTACTTGTTAAGCACCGGTCTGACTTCATTCCTGACGTCTAGGTTGAGGATCTGGGACGGAGTGTAGCCCGTGCCAACGTCGTACAGCAACTTCTCATCTTCCACGTTGGATTCGCCGTCCAGATCGACATCCGCAGCGCGCTTAACGGGGATGATCTCCATGGAGTACGACTTGCCGCTGGCGCTGACCGAAGCTAATCCGATCTTGTATTCGAGTTCGTTGAAGCGTTTGACTGCGAGTTCAACGTGCTCGAGTTTCTTGATGACTTCGGATTCAGCGTCAAGGGCCTGCCTCTGTAGGTTTCCAGATGAGCAGAAGTGGACTCGAGGGCCTTGGTGAGCTTTTCGCGCTCCGCGTTCATCCTGTCAACATCGACGGGGGTCAAGCCCTGCTTATCGATAGCTTCCTGGAGCTGTTTCTTCTCAGCTTCTAGGCGCTTGATTTCTTCCTGGTCTGCAGCGTATTCTTTCTCGAGATTCTCGATAGACTGAGTAAGCCCTGGAATTTTTTCGACCGTCACTTCTATAAACGCCCGGAACTTCTCAATGTCGCTTATTACAGTATCGTTTATCTTCTTCTGTCTCTCTAAGGGGACTGTTCGTCATCGCCCTGGAGATCGTTCAATTCCTGCTCCAGCCGCTGATGCTCGGCTTCAAGGATCTCCTCTCCTCTCTGTTCTTGGCCGACCTTGCTTCAAACTCAGCTGCCATTTCCTCGTAAAACTCCTGGTGATCGTCGTTGGAGTTCAACCAGGCACCGTAGCACCTGGAAAGGTACCTAAAGCTTACGCGGTCGTTGAACATGTCAAAACCGGCCTCGTCGAGCGCGTAATCGTATTCACGCTCTCGAATTCCTCCATGGTCTGGCCAAGTTCCATCAGCCAGTGAAGCATGGCGAGGTAGTTGGCCAGTGCGGGCCACCGGCGGCTCCTAGCTGGGACTTTGTTATGTTCCCGATGTATGGGTAGCGCAAGTTCTTCAGGACGATGATCGCCTCGTGGTCGATGGCTTTCGTGAACTTGTAGTGCGGGTCGATGCGATGGTAAAGCCACTGGAACATGGCGACGAAGTCCTTTTGCGTAGGCGATTTCATGGCGTTAGGGCCAAGTGAGTGCTTAGCCTCCAGCTCGAAGTTGTTGCGGAGCAAGAATTCCGTCAGCTGCTGGGAGATGCGCGCTAGGTAATTTCTATCGCGCAGGGGCGAGGGTCTTGGGTTTGTTGCCGCCGGCGCCTGCGAGCGCGCTCTGCGCCGTTGGGGCGAAAAAGCTGTTACCGCCTCCGAGCGCACCACCCATCGATGGCCGGTGAGAAAACACGCTGCTTCGCCTGTTCATCAACCCGCAGTTGATCCTGGGGCGAAGGATTTCCGTGACGAAAGGCCGCTAAGCTTTGGTTCAGGTGGGTCGTCGGCATGTCCGCGAGGTTGCTACCGCTGGATGTCCTCTGCAGGCTGCCACCTCCTCTCGATGCCATCAGCGAAGGTCGCCGTGGAAGTTGAGGCTCGGGACGAGCAGCAGTATTTCCCGACCCAGAGTTCGAGCGCTTCATGGCGGAGGCCGGCTGTGGGATTCCAGAAACATAAATGTTATTACGGTCCATGGCGCCGAGGGTCTACGAGCATTATCTGTTAGTTGTTTCGTTGATAAAATGTTGCGTGTAAGTCGAGTAGGAGGAAGGGCATTCGTTATACCTCTCTTGTGCGCTTGAATGCGCTGAACAGGTTGGGGTCTTGCGACATAGGTCAGAGGTAAAAATCCGAGAGAAAGCAAAGCACACCAGCAAATATACTACTCCAGCTGCTGTCGCTGTCGTCTTGTCTCGTATGGGAGGAAAACCGGATGCTATAAGAGGGGTGAGGGGAAATGGTACTGCACGAAAGCTCAGTTGAATCTTCTTTCTCCTTAAAGCAGAGCTATATTAGCTTCTACTGAGGTCTTTCTCAAGGTAAATATATATATATATATATATTTAGCAGACGATGATGGTCCGTGATAGTTGAAGAAGAATAGGGAAATAAGAGGTGCGTGCAAGAGTTACAATAAGCTAGGAATTTGATCGCGATAAAAACTAACAGCTTTTTAAATTTTTTCTTTGTTACTGTAAGTAAAATTCCTTTGTTTTTTTTTTTTAAAAAAAAATATTTTATTTATTTTATTTATTCTATTTATTTGTTTATTTATTTACTACTTGCTTGCTTCAATTTATTTGGTATTTACTTTTGTCTCTCGTCGTGGGAAAGCTGATAGCTATAACCACTTATCATATCACTACGGCAACCGTGCCGTATATTGATTAGTCAGTCAACACTTCTACTTTTTTTTTTTTTTTTTTCTCTCTTCGAGGCCCAAAAGTTTTTTCGGCCCGACCAAAAAGAGGGAAAGGGAAAAATCTCCAGCCTCGGCTGTTGCGCCAAAACGCCAATCTCGATTTATTCCTACTTACGTATAGTAGAATTAATTTAAAAAAATCACAACCGAGTTTATAAAAAAAAAAAAAAAAAAAAAAAACACCATCGCCCTCAGGTCACTATTTTATTCCCCCCAAGCAGTCAACGAGCGTTAGTCGATCTCCAGATTCTCCGCCCCAGCTCACGTCTCTTTATCCTTCGTTCTCCATCTATAAAATATTGTTTTAGCTATTTGGTGGATAATTCTCCTTGCAAACCTTCGACTCTACTACGCGCGATTGAAAAGTCTCCTGGTCGCGTACTTTTGTTTCTACTCTTTTCTTTTCTTTTCTTTTCTTTCCCTTTTTCCGCCCCACCCCTTTAACTCCTGACAGCAACGAAGAAAAAATGCGTGAGGATCTAGTACAAGGGGCTGTAAGTGATTGTGGATTCCCCTTTTTCGGTCTTTTTATCCTTCTAGTATTCCTTTGGATCTTTGATCAATGATACTTTTTTTTACTAAGCCGTTGCTTTTATTTAGGTTAACTGTAAGAATTTCCACGGGCTAATTGTTGCTCGCCATGCGCCATGTCTCCGTGTCTTACTTAAGGTCCGTCACTGAACCTTTCAAATCAATGAACTGACTGTGCTATTTTTTTTCTCTCTCTCTTTTGTTTAGTCCTTCAAGACCCATCTGTCGCGGCGTCTCCCCTAGAGCGGCGGATAGCTTTCCTACAGGCAAAGAACCTAACTACGGAAGAGCTGGCGGCGGCGCTACAACGGACTGGTGTCGATCCTTCAACACTGGAGAGCCTCGGTATAGCTCCGTACACCGGCCCAGCGCAGCGAGTGCCTGTACCGAGTTTTAGCGGTGGTGGGTATGGAGGTGGCGGGGGCTATTTCCCGCAGCCGGGAATGAATCAACAAATAGTTCATGAGTATGTATATGACGAAATACCTAGCAGAATATTTTTTTTGTTCTTTTCATTTGGACATATTACTTATCGGGTGTGAATTTTCTAGGCAGGGAGGGATTGGAGGATTGGTTCGTTATGGCTACGGTCACCGGCTCAGTATCTTACGGCATATATCACCTCGCGAAGCGTTACGTATATCCATTGATAGCCCCACCGACACCCGAAGCACTCGCACAGGACAAGCAAGCCATCGACACCGCTTTCTCTGACGCTTTCGCCTTGCTCGACTCGCTCAAGACTGATACGGAGGCACTGAAGGTTGCGGAGGAGACTCGTAATACCAAGGTCGACCAAGCTCTCGAGGAGGTTGAAAGGGTCGTCGAGTCACTCAAAGAAGCTAGCAAGCGTCGGGAAGAGGAGAGCAGCGCGTGAACGACGAGGTTAAGAACCTCCGGGAGCTGATCCCGAAAGCGTTGGAGGGCCAGAAAGAGAGTCAAGCCGCTGCGCTCAAGGATTTGCAGGCTGAACTCAAATCGCTGAAGGCGTTACTCGTCAACAGGGCAGGTTCTAGGTTCACCAGTGTCCCAATGCCGGCGCAGCCTGCTGTTTATCAGGCGCCGCAACCGTCGCAACCACCGCAGCAGCAACCGGGCCGGTCGCGGCTGCAGCGACATCTCAGCAGACCTCCGGCCCGGATGCCTCGGCCCCCGCCGGACCAAAGCCGTTTAGCGCCATCACCGGCGGCCGCAGCGCTATACCAGCGTGGCAGTTGGCCGCGCAGGCGAAGCAGCGACGGCACCGTCCTCGGCTACGAGCAGCAATGCCGGTGATCCCGGAGCATCGGCAGATGCCAGCAAGTAGCAATAATAATTATTACCTCGGATACGTGTCCCCTTTCCAGACTTAAGAGGTTGTGTTTTGGTGCTGTACTTACCCTTTACTCTACAGTTTAATGATTGAGCTGCATTTGGCATTATTTTTCTTGCTTATAGTGTATGGTACAAGTGTTTTCTGTGCTCTTCTCTCTTCCCATCTTGCGTTTTCACTGTTCCATTTTTGTTCGGACTCTAGCGCCTCCATTCTCATTTTTGGTTAGTTTCCTATTTAGCATATATATATATATATGATGTGAATTGGGTTTCTAACCCGTCTTACGAGCCGACGTATTCCCGGTAATCCTTTTAGTTTAAAGAGTATCTTTCTAGTGTACATTTTAAATCGTTTCGAAAAGATACACAAGTTAAATATTTTTAAATTATTCCTGTAGATGACTCGACGACTATAAATTGCCTTATACCGAGTAAAGCGGTCATTTATAGAAAGGGTTTCGATTTATACCATTTTTAACGCATTCTACCGGATTCTAAGATATCTGACGAGACAAGTATCGACAACTACAATATACTTAGAGTAGAAACGGGTTTTAATTTTTTTTTTTTTTTTTACATGTGAAGAATGAAATAAGGGGAGAAGGGGTGGTGCTAGAACCACTACTGGTATACATTACTTGCTTACTGGCGGTTGGCACCGCGTCAGGCGGATCTTTTATATCTTCTCCCTTTTGTCACTCTGTTCGTCAAAAAAGAAGCTTGGCCAAAAACAACGTCATAACTTTAGGAAATTTAAACAGAATTTTGATTGAAATAACAACCAAAAGCCTCTCTCCCCAGCCAACATTCTTCGGATTATTTTATTACTTTATACCCGTATTTTCTATCTTTTCTTCCTCTATCCCTTCTCTCTTTTGTTATTTTATATCCACTGATTATATATATATATATATATCCGATCGCACAACTACCTTGAGGGCTTTTTTGAAGACTTCTTTCGTCTACAAGTCGTCTATGCAGATATCATGGTAAGTGGGTTCTACATTATCTTTCATTTTTCTCTTCTTTATTAGCGCGTCAGCGCGATCACTAGCAGAGTAACGATGGAAACGTTCGGATACCAAGGCACATATTATTCTTCTACAAATTTCCTTCGGCAACTATGTATAATAACTGAACCCCTCTAGCTCGAGTTATTCAACCCAATAACAGACCCAATACACAATGTCATCAGCGGCGTGACATCGCGACAGGCGCAAAAGGCCTACATCAGAGCGTTCCTGGCGTCCATCTTGGCTTGCATCTTGCTATGTCTCGCTGGCGCCGCGTATATTCTTTTCTACCTCAACTTTATCCCGCAGATCGATAGCGAGACATACGTTCACATGATGTACGGGTAGGTAGTCGAAAGTCGCCCCCTCTGTCCCCATTTCTCTACCTTCCTTTTTTTTTCCCTTCCTCTTCGACGTTTATTTAATTTAATGCCGAAACAATTTTAGGACGTCGCGGTTTTCTCCCGCATGGCTCCGCGAATGTAGGGTCTAAAACGCTCGTCTACGGCCAGGCCTACGATGTTCGCGCCATCCTCACCCTCCCGACATCTCACAGCAACTATGAGCTCTCTAATTTCATGATCGGCATCACGTTGTACGGCAAGGAAGGGACGGGAACGTGTTGGCTAAGGCGGAGAGGCAGACCATGCTTACGTACAAATCGCCATAATCCTTACTATGGAGACGGTGATGAAGTCGCCGCTGTACCTCAGCGGATGGCAGAGGGAAGAGGAAAGGTTGGACATACTCATGATGGAGAGCGTGGTGTTCGATAAGAGCCAGGGTGTTCCGGCAGAGGTGGCCGTGAACCTGGGCAACGAATACTCGACAAAGCAGAACCGTTTCCCTGAAATCTACCACGCCAGGATCCGCTTTAAGGCGAAATTCAGCGGATTGAGGTATGTGTGTCGCATTTCCGCTCATTTCCTCCGCATCTTTATTTACCACTAATTGTTTCTTTCTTTCCTTTTTCCTTTTTCCCGCTCTAGGTACATCATGTATAACTTCCGTATAACGTCATTTATAATTTCACGTCCATGTTTTTCTTCACGGAACTCTTCTGGGCAGCTCTCGCGTGGGTATTCATTTCTACATTCTTCTCTTCGTCGACAGAAGAAGAAGACGGTGAGCAATGGATGGGCAACCTCTGCGGACAGGAAGGGAGGCCGCAAGGCGACAGATGAGGAGTACGACGAGGACGAAGAGGACCCATTACAGTCCGACACCGGTGCTGCCACCCCGACTTCTACCACCATCGGCTCGACGATAATACACCCCTCGCACCTGCTGAGGACGATTCGGAAGATATTCCGAGGCCCAGAAGAGGCATATACGCTACTCCGGAACGTACCCCGGCACCCGAAGGAGGGAACGAAGGGGATGTGGAAGACGAAGAGGACTCGGAGGATTACGACGACGATGGGAAAGGAGAAGGCACGTGGGAGATTCGGCCAGTGACGAAGATGTGACCCCGACGCTAATAGAAGAAACCAGAGTGGCAGGAGGTGCTACGGATTCTGGTATCGGAAGCTCGAGGAGCGAAGGCGGTATAAGCGGCATGCTTCAGAGGAGACGGTCGGGAAAAAGGCATGATCTTTTTGAGTGAATTGGAAATACTATTTCTGCTTTATTCGGCTTCGGCCGCGCGTCTTGATGTGAGGCGATGTTCCTTTCTTTCTTTCCTTTTTTTTTTTTTTTTTTTTTTTTTGTGTGTTTTCTCTCTATTTCTTTCAGAGAGTGAATCTGAGTAGTCGATGAGACCATGAAATATCTTACTTGGCTACTTGAAGATTATTTACTACCTACTATATAGCCCTTTGTTTATAGAAATCGTATACTTTGTGATAATAATATTTAATTCATTTACTTATTATCCCTACAAGGATATACCAGTCTATCAACGAGGTATTTTGTGGGGTGAATGAAATCGGCGCTAAACGAGGGAGGAAAAAAAAAAATTCAAAATAGAAAAAGAAGGCTGGCAAGTTCAGGGTCTAATCCCTCCAGAAACGTCCATGTTTTTTTTTTTTTTTTAAAAAAAAAAAAAAAAAAAGAAAAGGAAAGAAAAGGAAAGAAAAGGCAGCTATTAAGTAGTTAAGTAGTATATATATACAATTCGATACTTATATATTTAAAAAATTGGCATCCTCGCTTGAAACAAACATTACAAAACTATACAGAAAAAAGAATATATTATTATCAGATCTATTTATTTCACATACTTAGGCCTTTGCATTGTATGTTTGCCCACTTCCCTTTTTACGCTACGAAAATTGATCGATTATACTGGCGCAAATGCCAGTGAACTTTGACACTACCAATTTGGCTTCTTCGAGCTCCAGGCTAGGCAAAAGGTCGCGTGCGAACTGCAGCGATGATGCTGATTCGGATAGCAGTAAGTTCACGGTCTAAATTCGCGCAACTAACCTTAACTTTTTTTTTTTTCCTTTCTTTTTTCTTACAAAGTGTAGACCCAAAAACTGATGGTACTCTGACCTTACTCGCAATATAGCCGACTCCTTGCGATCGCTATCGCCCGAAACGAACGCCACCGATGACAATTTCCGGACCGCACTCGGTGTGCTAAGGACTCTCCGCAACGAGGACGATGCGGCAATGGACGCGCTTTTGGAGGCTGTCCGCGAGCAGCAGAAACAGCTCGATTCCCTTCGAAGCATCGTCTTCGACACTCACCAGAAGCGGCGGCAGGACTTGGCTGGTCTTCAGGAAGTAGTCGAAGGACTGAAAAGGAGACATAGGAAGTCCCGGAGCAGCAGAGGAGGGTATCTGTACAGGACAGCTGCCAATCGCTGGAGCTCACGTTGCCAAATAATAATAACAGCAACAAGAACAAAGACCTTTCCAATTTCAGGAAGAATGCAAACGGACTCGTCTCTACGCCAAATGCAGGCAGCGGTGCAGCGGGCGGTATCGAGAAGGATCCAATGGATTTGGATATTATGGACAAAAGCACAAAAACGGATGCGCCGATAACAGCTGCGGTAGCAGGACCGTCGAAAACTACCGTGCCCGCTCACCTTAAAGGGAAAGCAAAGCGGACGCCGCAGCACAAGGCTATGTTTGCCCCGACAAACGAAACATCGGCCCAGCCACCGTCGGGGTCTGCAGTGAGGAAGCTAGGGATTGCGAGAACAATCTCCGAAGGACTATTACAAGCCCATTAGCCTACCTGGGGATGAGGACGACGACGAATCGCTCTATTCGAACCCGTTCAGAAGTGGGCCTAATCATCTCCGAACCCCTTCCACGAATAAAGATCGGGAAAAGCTTAGCAGGTCGCCAAAGTCACCGCTGTTAGGAAAAGCCCCGCCGAGCGCTGCGACCGCGAACGTTGGCGCCGACAAGGGGATACCTCACCGTCTAAGGATCCCAGTTCAGGAGCGAGCGCTGCTGAACTACCCACGCCAAATCGGTCGGTAAACCCTTGGCAGCTGACTCCATCGCAAACGCGCGAGCGGAATGCCGAAGTCATCACAAAGGCACTCAACCGCGAGCGTAATTCTAATTCGACCGCCAACGCATCTACAATTACCCCAACAAAGTCACCATTTCAAACAAGCAATCTGAGACAGCAGGTGATCTCCTTTGCAACGATAAACAAGCAGCCAAGTACGGAAGGGAGCAAGTCTTCGAGCGGTAACGGTAACGGTTATGGCACCCGCCTCAAGGCCGACTACGATGGGAACACCCTCATGCCGACGCACTACGAAGCGGACAGCTCGTCAGACATCATCGCAGACCTGAACAACTTCTTCCCTCCCGAGTGGATGCCTACGTACAAGACCATCCCCAAGACCAGAAAATCTTCTCCGGCCGACCCTCGCGCGGCTCCTGGGCGGTCGCATGGATTCCGTCGTAAAACTCGGCCCGATTCCAAACGCAAATACAACATTTCGCAGTACCTCGCCTTTAGGATGACGAAGAACCCCAGCTCCCCGCGAAAGCGGGCAGCCACGGCGTCGTATACGTCTGCCGTGAAGATTCCTCTATGGACGTAGGCGACACCTGCCCGCTGTTCGTAAGTGAGGCGGGAAGGGTGTGGATTTACTTTGGCAACTACAAGATCTGCGAAGCCGTCCCGCTAGGCAGGAGCGAATGGGACAACTTCTCAAGGAGGAACAAAGATTACTGGGTTAAATCCATATCGGAGTCTGGCTGGGGCCACGAGTACCTACGCAAGTACGGCGTGAAAGATGCAAGCCCAGAAAACGTCTTGAGGTTACTGAATGCAAGCGGCAGTGAGGCTAATATCAGGTTGCAGAGGAGGGTACTACGATTCGTTGGTTACGATCGAGGTAAGCAGAGAACCTCCCACCCCCCCCCCCCAAAAAAAAAAAAAAAAAAAAAAAAAAAAACGCCTTGATAACATGTATTGGCATTGAAATCTTCCGGCAGAGTTCTACGATGCCATAGTAGCTGGCAGTGAGGAGCTGGAACGTAGCGAGCAAGTAGCGCCAATAAACAATAGCGGCGACACGACCAAATATTCTCAAAGGGAATTCGTTCCAAGTGGAGCGCATGATTCAGAGGACGAGTCGGATGACTCTTTCCACCAGGCAGGGGAAGAAGATGAGTCTATGGTGGATGATGTTATACCTTGGTGATAGTGCCGTTTTTCCTTTTCTTTTAAGCGATCCTTCATTCCTCCTTATTCTTTTGATATCTCAACAAAATACTTTTTTAAGTCATTTAACTTGAAGCATAGCGGTGTTTTATTCTTGAAATATGCTGAACATTGGCTATCCAGAAGCCATACTCATATTATAGTCTTTCCAATATCTGCTTTTTTTGTATCTGTTTAGCTCTTGATTTGATTCATAAATGGCTTTGGAAGGATCAAAAATATCAATATTATTTTCTATACCCAAGTATAGAACTATAGCAGAGTGCGGTGCAACTAAAGAATTAGGGTACATAGTAGGTTGCTAAAGACGGCTTGACATTATTTGAGGGGAGGTATATTCCAATCAACTGGAACGCTACAAGTTTCGCTGATTAACATACGTAAAGGAGCAATTCTTTTTTTTTTTTTTTTTTTTTTATTTACATGTTGGGAATACGATGGGACGGAAGGCGAATGTCTCTCTCTCGCTTAGCCCTTAATGTCAGTAACAACGCCTTCGTAATCCTCGAAGCGATATAATCCAGCGTCCTCTCGAAGTGCGCTCTGGGATTTTCGCTGGCAGCGCTGTCGCTGTTGTTTCCGAGGTTGGAGTGGATCAACTCTATGAGGCCGTTGATGTACTTAACAGTGACCTGTTTTTTTTTTGCAATTTTGAAATATTTAGCGATTGAGTCCAGGCTCACGTAAAACGCGGCAAGAAGGACCCAAAAACTACAGCATCATTCTGGTGATCGAAATAATAAACGTATCTGTTGAGGATTTCAACGAATAGTTCAATAGATACGGCCGCGTCCATGCAAGCATCAGCAACGCGCAGAGCACGCTGCAAGCACTCCAGCACCCTCTTGCCATCCCGGTACAACTATTTCATGGTGGCGCCCATCAAAGTCAGCGTAGAATTCTTTTAAGGAAGGAATTTGCGCAACGCTAAACACTTGAGTGACTTACAGGTTTTCCTTCTTCCTCTGTCCGGCCGGGGATCTCGACAGCCCACCATAGGTGACTAGCCAGGTAGACCGCTCGACATTGGTCCGGCTACGGAGATGTTAGTGGTTTGCCAATACAAATACGTATATAATTCTAATTAAGGCAGCACCAAGGAGGTCTTCTACTAACCTTTTTCAAGAGTTTAGACCCGTGCAGAGCACACTTAGTGATTAAAGTATCATAGTTCTCCTTCGAAAAGTTGCGCGTCGAGTGGAGCGCCCCAGATATGATGCAGACCGCCTGGAACTGAGCTCTAGAGTCCGAAATGGCTTCCTCGTAAATTGTGAAAGCCTGGGCAAAGAACTCGTAGGCGACTTCCTCGAATGCCGTCTGGTCCGCAACCTGGCCGCAGAAGACGTGCAAACGCAGACACAAGTCCGCGCAGCCGACACGGTTATACAAGTTGCTCAGGATTTGGTGCATGAACTTATACAGCGAATTACTCATCGTCTGCCATTCGTCGTCGAAATGCTCGCGAGTCTTGTAGCGCCGCGCCAGGTTGACACACTGCGTTATCAGAGCAGGACTCGTGTAACGTATCCGGTCCCCGCCCTCAGCAAAAGCTTTCTGGGCAGTTTGAAGTAGCTAAAGAACCCAATGCACCAATTAGTTACTTTGCGTACTCGTTATACGGGTGAAACACAATAACATACCTTGAACTGGGTATCGTTATTGTCAGATTGGAACAAATGAACTAGCCGTGCTAGCCAACCTTGCTCTTCGACAATATCCTCGTTCTCGGCTTCTCTAGACTTCCGCGGCTGCTGAGCACCGGGTAGCTTGGCTGATGCTGAGATCCTTCTTTTATGAGCACCTTCACAATTTCGAGGATTGCCTCGGCGTTTTTTGGGGTGTCGATCTTAAGCTTCGAGGATAGTATGGTTTTGATAACAGAGCCGGCAATGGATCTTCTGGTGGGGTATGACTGCGCGTGAAGAAGAGGAAGGTAGTTGGGAAGGGAAGTAACTGTAAAAATAGACTTGTAGGAGTTCACAGGAGCTAGCATTAAAGCCAGCAGGTTCTTTTGCGTTGTTGGGTGGTGCAGGTCTGTGCTATTTGCCAAACTCGGTAACCTTTTCGAGGGCATAACGGAGGACCTGGTTGACATATATGAGCTTCTCGGGGTATATGTTGAGGGCAAGATTTACCAATGACACTAACAGAGCCGTGGTATCTTGTATAGCAAGTTGCTGAGCATTTACAAGCCTCAAGACTTGGTCATAGATATTTCGAAGAGCTTGACTTCGATAATATAGATTTATCCGGCGTCTTCGTCCCATCTCCCAGCGTTTCCGAGTCTTCATTTGCAGATTCAGCGGTGTCGGGAACGCTTTGGTCTGCAGGCGTCACATCAGTCTCCCCTTCGGTAGCAGTTGCATCCTTCGGTGGTGCGGTATCTCCTTCGGCGTCCTTTGCGGCCTGTTTGCAGCTTCGACTTTCTCCTTCTCCAATTGGAGATCCTCCAAGAGCTGTGTTATTGCTTCAGTTTCTTTCTCCCTCAGCTTCTCCTCATCTTCGTCCTGTACGTCCCTAGCCGCAAAGTTGGATAGTCTGTCCATTATGCCGACCACGATTTGCTTGACGTTTACATCCCTATTGAGCTTCGCTGTTGCCGATAAGAATTCATTCAGCGTGTGAAGGTGGTATTCGTCGGGAAAGACCTGGGTGATCACTTCATAAGGCAGTCCAGAAGAATGTATTAGCTATCGTCATCTTCAGTAGAAACCTCGCGCAAACATCGAGAAACTTGATCTCGATACTAACCTTCCAGAAGGTATTCCTGGGCGAGTTTATCCCTGCACTGAACAACTTGCTCTAGCAATGGCTGAAGAATCACGTTCTTGTAAGTCTTGAGATCCACCAGCTGGCTTAGCCGTACTAAATTGCTTCCCACGAGGAGCTGTAGTTCGCGTCTTTCCTGCATTCGCTTCTCCCGATCTCTTGAATGGCCCTGGTGCTGGAGGCGGACCCAGAGCTTGTTCATTTCGACGAAGTTGGTAAGTATGAACGAAATCGAATCCTGTAGTTCCCCTCGGGTCTGTAGTCGCTCGGCGTGAAACGTTAGCATTGTTAGCCTTGCCTCAAGCAGGAATCCTTTATGACATTTTTTATGGAGGAATATTTGCACCAACCCGTCTCCAGTACCCGTAGGCAGATAGTCTCGTGCTTGCCTGATAAATAGTATCGTAGGAATAAACCGCTATTCCGGAACGAATGTTAGCATTCAGCGCTATTTCTCGATATACGCCGGTAGGATCCTGTAGGTGGTAGGTATTTTACCGGACGGGGTGTTGGACTCCTCGGCTCATTTCCATCATGTCCTTCATGATTTCCTTCACGGGAGCATCTTCGATCCCCATATAGACCGTACCCACGGTGATCATCAAATATAGCCGTGGCACGATATTCCCTAAATTGGTGAGAAATAGATAATGAGCATTGCTTCTCTCCTCTTATTTCCTCTGTTTTTTCTTCTTTTTTTTTATCAAAAGCGGTCGTTCGATTCGAAGTATGTCATTCCCTCCAATCCATTGATTTTCTAAGTTTCGCTATCGCATGTTACTTGAAAGGGGAGCGGCGGGTTTTGTCGTACCTGCATATTGAACGAGCTCGTACAAGTCTGCCAAGTGATTAACAGGGTGGCTTTCCCGCAGGAAGACCGAGAGGTGCCTTAGTGCGTCGAATACGGCCATGTAGAGCTCGTAGTATTGCTTGGCCGAGGCTGCTGGTGCGCAGCTCCGATACGAGGGTCGAACTGGAAGCGAGAAACCAAACGGAAGGTCAGCACATGGCAGCGACAAGTCGGCCGGCGAGGCCGAGAGTATATAGCTAGAGATAGGGACGGAGGAGTTAAAGTAGTAGGAGGGGCCTGAGAATCAGCGAAGATTTGAGCTTTTTCTAAGATCGCACCTGCACTTCAGAGCATCCATCAGCTTCCCGGGGTTTCTAGGCACTTCAGCATCATTCTAGTCTGCTGTTTAACCACCCCCAGAGCCTCCTCGAGCAACCGGCTCTCGTCGCTTTGCATCATGTCAGAAGACATGACTATTCTTATTTTGTTTCTTTAGTTTTTCCCTCGATCGTATTCGGCTCTATTTCGTATAAAAATCGGCGCGTCAGCAGGTAGCAGGTTGAGTTACGTAGGCGGGTGGTGGAGATGGCGGCAGTGGTTGCCAAAAGGTGAGAGGGTATTCGAATATATAAGGGATCAACTTAGCCAAGGGTGTTGGTTATTTTGGGACGAACTAGTTGTGTGTGCGTAGTTTTATAATTCAATCCTTTTTTTTATTTTTTTTTTTCGGGGGAGCCTGCACGTACAAAATATATCGCAGGTGACACCCAGAGAGACTTCCCCTACAAGAAACGAAATAGACACAAAATATTCGAATATAAAAAGTAGTATGTTTTTCACAAGGGGACGAATCCTTTCATAAGCTCAACTAGACAGACACCACCTTCGAGGATCGAAGTATCGATCACAAATGATAAGTAGACTGTATAATTCGCAGTGCCGTCTGCCAACAGCACCTCCGTGCTATAAAATCTGTAATAAACGCTTTTTGTAACCTCTATCTGATCTTAAAAAAATATTGATATATCTAAACCGTCTCAATACCGCTTTAATCAATACAACTAATATAAACCCCTTTTCGTTTATAAAAGTAACACGGTATTTTGAATACTAATACGGTCATATACAGCTGGTAGATGATCAGCTTATGAATGCTGCAGACGAAATTTGATAACCGTCGAACGCAGTGTAACTTTTGAAAGAAATAGAATGAAAAAGAGGGGGGAAATGAAAACATCGCTCATCATATGCTTAAGAAACAACGACAAAAAAGGGGGGTGAAGGATATGTACAGAAGAATGGATGTCCGCGCTTTCGGAAGTACAATAATAATACCAATTACAGGCGGACTCTGGCCATAAAATAATATCATTAATATTAAAGGCATTATAGATGACTTCTGGGATAGATAATACTGGGAGAAAAAGAAAAACAAACAATAGTAGATTGTCATGAAAGAAAACTTTTGGCACGGTATAGAATACGAGGAAGAAATACTTGAGGCATAAAAAACAAAGATGTAATTGAAAACGCCAGTAATGGGAAAATATCGGAGATATGATGAAGGGTATCATAAAGTTAGAGATCCTAATGTCCAGATCTCTCTTTCATTTTCTGTCTCCGAATTTTCTCCTTCTCTGTTCAAAGGGGAAAAAATTCATTAGTATTCGTATGACCAAATTTTATGACCTTTTATTTAATCGATTGATCTGCCTCTTGTTTTAAGCAGAGGATGGGACTTACCAGCATCAAAGGCAATAAATTCATGAAGACCACCCCCGTACCATAGGCAGCACAGGGACCTTCTTATCAACGATGACTTCAAGGAGGATCGGTCCCTCGTTGTAATCAATCATTTCCTTCACCTTGCCTGAGAGCTCTTCAGGCTTTGAAGCACGGATACCCTTGACGCCCATAGCTTCCGCCACCTTGACAAAGTCAGGGTTGCCCTGGTGCGTGTGTGCGAACCTGTCCTCGTAGAAGAGAGACTGCCACTGAGTAACCATGCCTTGTTCTTCGTTGTTCAAAACCATGATCTTGACACCAATATTGAATTGCGCAGCAGTGGCGAGCTCCATGAGAGTCATCTGGAAGCTGGCATCCCCGTCAATGTCAACAACCATAGCCTCCGGCCGCGCAACCTTGGCACCAATAGCACTGGGGAGACCGTATCCATGGTCCCAGACCGCCAGAGGTTATCATTGTCCGTGGATATCTCCAGCGGAAGTGCTGAGCAGCCCACATCTGATGCTGACCAACACCGGTAGTATGACGACCTCTTCCTTTCTCGAGGCGACCTGGTTCGAAAGTTCTTCGATAACAAGCTGGGGTTTGATGAGCCCGTTGTCCATAGTTCTGTCAAAGTCAAACGGGAAGCGCGCTTTCCAGTTGGCGATCTGCTTGAACCATTCGGGGCGCTTCGATTGATTTGGTGCGAGCTGCGTAAAAGGTGTTTAGGTTCTGGATGACATCACCTTCGACAGCCTCCGTGGCTTGAACGACCTTGTTGATATTCTTGGGCATAATCTCGAAATGAACAATGCCACCACGCTTTTCACTCGCCGCAAGCTTCGCCTGGGGGGCGAATTTTGTGATAGTTCCGGTGACTCGATCGTCAAAGCGCGCACCAAGAGCAAGAATGAGGTCGGCCTCTTGCATGGCCATATTCGCGTATGGCTGCATGCATGCCGAGCATGTGCAACTCCTTTCATCAAGTTCATCAAATGCACCTAGGCCTTGTAGGGTGGTCGTTACCGGGATATTGCGGTATCGACAAGCTGCTGAGAAGGGCAGGCCCTCTGGTGTGGCCAAATACCTTGGCTGCATAGATGACTGGCTTTTTGGAAATTGTGATCAGTGGGCAACTCGCTTGATTGTATCATCCAGCTTTTTCCGAGCTCAACTTTCAGAGCAAGGGAAGCGGCGGTGGGTGTGTCGGGAGAGATGACTGGATGGGAATCGGGGTTCGAAGGTAGCAGCTGTGACGTCCTTGGGCAAATCTACAAGGACGGGGCCCGGCCGACCAGAAGTTGCATCTCAAATGCTTCATTTATACGGCGTGGAGCTCAGCAACGCTCTTGACCATGACGTTCCACTTGGTGCAGGACCGACTGATACCACACGTCGGCTTCCTGGAAGCGTCCGTGCGATGGCAGTGGTTGGGACCTGGCCGCAGAAAACAACCAATGGTTGTACCGTCACTAAGGGCATCTTGCATTGGCGTTATGACGTTCGTAGCTCCGGGCCCAGAGGTAACAAGGACAACACCGGCTTTCCAGAAGCCCTAGCGTAGCCTTCTGCATGTGACCGGCACCTTGTTCGTGTCTTGGAAGAATAAATCGAAATGCTTCGAATTGAAGATTGCGTCGAAGACGGTAAAATCGCCCACAGGGTATCCAACTATATTAAAGAGAAAAAGAAAAGATTGAGTCAGCGCCTCACCGGTTGAAGGATGTGAAACATCCCATATGCTTTGAGCAGAGTACTGAGGACCGAGAACAAAAGGGGCATACATATATGTTTTACACCATGCTTGCATCATCTCATGAAATATTTTCACCGCCAGTCATTCCAATAAGGACTAATAATTATCTTGGTGAGTAATGTGGAACAGCCATTGGATGTAGTAGATCGACTATAGGAGAAACTACGAATCGTCATCTCTGGAGTTGTCTGTAGAGGTGAACATCGTGCGCTTTAGGTGGGGGACGTCCTGCTGGAAAGCTGGCGCAGGAACAGGCCTTGTGACGGCGCTATAAAGTCCATGTATCAGTAAATATGTGTTCTTTTTCTTCTTTTTTTTTTTTTTTTTTTTTTTTGGGGGGGGGGGGGTGGGGGTTTGCTTCGCTTATTTCGTTGCACCGTCTTATGATAGATATAACTACGCATTCGCAGTGCTCTGCTTTCTCTGTTGTGGGTTTGGCGACCATGTCTTTGTCGTTGCTCTGTAGGGAGACATTGCTGCGGCCGGAGCTGTCGTGTGAAGAACTCGGGCCATTCTTGGGGCATCCCTCCGGCCGAGGGCCCGAAAAGAGCCTGCTGTGGCTGTTCTGATCATTTTTTTTTTTTTTTTGGCTGTCGCTTTGTTTCTTTTGCTGCCTTTAGTCCGTAGAAAATTTCAACGTCGTTGCTATTCTTTGATGGCGAACCGACTGAGAAGAAATGCAAGGTGTATATAAATGGCGAAAGAAGGTTTATGGATAAATATAAAAAAAAAAAAAAAAAAAAAAAATTCTTCTTTGTACTTTTTGGACGGAGGCCTTGTGAGCTTATTGGAGAGGGTTTTCTTTTTTCCCACTGAAAATAGAATATAAAGTCTTTATATAATAATGAGTGTCACAAAACAAGGAAAATAGCAATAAAGATAATAATAAAATGATCGAACTATATGGCTTGTTCGTATTTAAATCTTTCTAAGTAAGCATCTAATATTGTATGTTTTTGAAAAAATGACACTTATTAGGTAGACAAAATACTGAAATACGGCCCTGGTCCTTAGGAGATGGCAAACGAACTGAAGATGAATAAAGATTGAAAGAGAAGCAAAAAAAAAAAAAAAAAAAGAGGACAACAACGAATTGAGTTATTTCAATTCCCTTTTATATAAATGGATCTACTCCTCGGGTCGGGAGGAGGAGGAGTCATCCTATTTCTACTTCTATCATTATATACACTTTTACTTATTCTAATTATTATTACTATTATTATTATTATTTTTATTTTTCCCAAGCGTTAATGCTTTCCCTCGTGCGGCGGCCGGCTTAGTCTGTCAAAACGAGGTGGTCTCGTTTTTTAATGACCGCCGAGTTTCTTACTATAACTCATCCAAGGTATAAGCACTACCACCCTTTCACAAGCTAAGGGTGTATGTGGGGGACGAAAGGAAAAGGAAAAGGGAAATTTTTTTTCTTTTCTTTTCCGCAGTTGAGTAGAGATGCATTAAGAAAAAGGAAAAAAAGGTCCGATCTTCATAGAATCCTGCCAATTGTCCAATCATGCAATTGCCGATGCCGGAGTAAAATCTTTCTTCTTTACATTTATTATTATAGAAGAATGTGATGATTCCTTACTTTACTTCCTTCATCCTGCCCCGTCATGCTTGTTTAAACATCATGGAAGGAAATAAAATAGATAAATCAATAAACGCTTACCGGGAGGACGGATTCCTCTCCTTCTTTTGCGAATATGACACATTGGCTAAGTTCTTCAGGTAGCCAAAGAACTATACGATGAGGGCTGAATGAATGGTTGCTAACAAGCTGCTTCAAGGGTGCCATTTGCTTGAACTCCTGTAGATTTTTTTATCCCTTCTCTCCCAGGCACTGGACATGATAATTCGCCTTTTTAAATAAAAACGATGCCTTTTAACGTAGGGCTGCCGATGGATGATGCATCATACACAACCCTAACCTCCGCCAGACTCAGTTTTATCCAGCATGCATGGAATTGTATTACTTTTTTTTTTTTTTTTTTTTTTTTTGGGGGGGGGAGTTCGAGGAAGATATGTTCCTGTTACAGGCAGGATTTTTTTTTTTTTTTTTTTTTTTTTGAAAAAAAAAAAAAAAAAAAAAGAAAAAAGCCAGGCTCTATCCAAAGATATCAAACAATTGAAGTAGAGAAGAAATGGCATTAAGGGACCGGTTTTTTGACTTTCTGTCTTTGTTTCTTCCTTCCTTCCTCTCTCTCTTTTTTGGGAAGAAGCTGAGTGGGAAAAAAAAGGAAAAAAGAAAAAAAAAAAAAAAACCGTCGGCACCGGCAAAATATACACCCAAAGACGCTTTTATATACTACCAAGGTACAAACTAGGAGCTCAAAGGAAAGATTTTCACACCCCGCACTTTAGCTGTAATGGATTGTGTTAAGTGGAGTGGGGTTGTGGTTTACAACACTTGAAAAAAAAAAGGATCGGACGACAGGCGAAGGACTTTTCAATTCCCACCTAAACTTCTTTTAAGCTCATGCCGAAGCGGAAAATTGCACCAACCTCCGATCGTGATCTTCTCTCTGCTTTGCAGGTGACAGCGACCGGTAAATTCCGCTGCACATACGATACACTCGACGACGACGACAAGTCGTTGTAGAGCTCTGCAAACCTGATGAAAAAGAACGAACTTGGGGGAAAAGACGATCCTATAAATATTCTGAGGGAACTTATCATAAGTAAAGGAGGTGCACGCGCGACAAATTCAAAATGGCGTCGGGAGCTGTTACGGTGGTCGACTCACTCGACAAGATATATCCTCGCAGGCTCTGTTAGCGCAAGGTGCACGGTGGAACAACCTCTCATCCAAATTCGAGGAGATTTACGGCAAACAGCCAGACTTTGTTTCGAGATGTCCTGGCCGAGTAATATTATAGGCGAAGTACGATTCTATAGATCTCGCTCCACCGCCCGACCTGATATATATTTTTAGGGCGCGGATGGAGCTAAATTCATCACTACAAATTTCAGGAGCTGAGGCTGATCCCGTACATACATGAAATAGCACATCGACTACATGCTTTACGAAGTTTTGCCCATGGCTGTGACGGCAGACCTCTTGATTGCTGTCTCCGTTGTGCAGAATCCATCGGATGTTGCGGAATCTAAGATCAGAATTGCAAATCTGGAATCCGATAGATTCCCCTCCAGCTCCTTCGTGGTGAAGCACGGCCAAGATGTAGAAATCGATGGCAGCAAGCACGAATGGTCAAATTACTTCAAATCTGGCTTTAAGGTGCCATGGAAGTCCTCAAGAGGAACGCCAGAGCTGCAGCGGAGAAGCCCGTAAGCATGGACGTCATGGTTCATGGTATGGTCCCCAGCGGAAGCGCCTCAGCAGTAGTGCAGCTTTCACCTGCGCAAGTGCGCTTGCAACATTAGCAGCAAACGGCGAGAAAGAGGTCAACAAAGAGGAGCTGGTAAATATCGCAATCGTCAGCGAGAGATTTGTTGTGTGAATAGTGGGGGTAAGATTCTTTTTCTTTTTTCTTTTTTCTTTTTTTTTTTTTTTTTTTAGCTCGCGTAGGTTGCTAATGACGAACACTCGTTGACTATCCTGATTATCTAATGATACAGTATGGATCAAGCGGCTTCCGTATTTGGAGAAGCTGGAAATGCCTTATACGTTTCATTTACGCCTTCCTCAAGGCGTCACATTCGATTCCTTCTACCCAGCAAAAGATTGTATTTCTGGTAGCCCAGTCATACGTGGTGGCCGATAAACGTGTGACCGCACCTATACACTACAACCTCAGGGTTGTAGAAACGACCCTCGCGGCAGAAATTCTGGCCAAAAAATTCCGGGTTGATCTCTACCGAAAGACCAGAGCCCTTTAGGTCGCTCGCTTCGTGGTTCCAGTCTCGCTACTTTCAGCATAGGAGAAAAAACCTACAGACAATGCTTCTGAGGATCCTCAAATCTTCTCGAAGGAACTTGAAGAAATGATCGAGGTTGCTAGAAAAACCTTGGATAAATTAGAAGGGTACACTGAAAGTGAAATTGCAGAGCTACTGGGTTTGAGTTCTGGTGAGCTTCGGAATAAAATATGACGTTGCCAGGTAAGTAAATTCGAAATATTCATTCGGCTACTACCATCGGCTTCTTTCGCAACTACAGCATCCAATAGGCCTCCTTTTGGCTATCGGACGTTCGAAAATGTATATTTCCGCGCCTGCTGACGATTTTTTAACAGTTGACGCAAAGAAGTTCAAGCTGCAGCAACGCGCTGTTCATGTGTTCAGTGAAGCCTGCGGGTTAAACGTTTCACAGATATCCTCAAAACGGCGCCCTCCAGCGCTTCGACAACGCTTCTGGAAAAGCTAGGAGATCTCATGAACGAATCTCAGGTATCATGTCGTGATTTGTACGAGTGCTCATGCCCGAGTTGGATCAATTGTGTGAGCTTGCACGTAACGCGGGGCTTACGGCAGCAGGTTAACGGGAGCAGGGTGGGGCGGATGCAGCGTCCATCTAGTAACGAAGACAAGCTAGAAGCTGTCAAGGAGGCATGGAAAACTGAATACTACGCAAAGAATTTCCACATGTTCTCAAAGATGCTACAAGCCTGGAGGAAGCTATTGTGGTCTCCGAGCCGTCCAACGGTGCGATAATTTACAATTGTGGATAGCTGCATTGTATTGGCTGTTTTTGGGGTTATTTCACCTTGCGACAGCTCTCCGTCAGAGGTTCGATGCTCTCCTTTGAAACCTCGATATCCAATACATGTTTCTACAAATTTATCAATGCAAGAAAAGAAACCCTACGACTCCCTCAATAGAGTATATGTCCGTTACTCGGACTCGTTGGTATAAATTATATGACAGTAATCCACTATAGTTGTGCAGATGCAGAGCTAGCTTAAAAGTCCAAAAGCGTCGAGAGGCGTGTACAACCTCGCCTTATTTTGTCCTTTTTGGCGCAAGAGAAAATTCTGAAGAGAAAAGGATTAATAGCCCGGGTAACAAATAATAATAAAATAATTAAATTAATTTGGCACAAAGAATTTTTTTTTTTTTACTAGGGAAGGGGAACAAAATTATCATTATTATTTTCATTCTCATTTTTCTCATTTTTTTTTTTCCCTTCCCACATTCATCTTTTTTTCATAAACCCGACATCAACCTACAACAGAAGGCAACTTCCCTGCGAGGAGGGAAAGGGATAAAAGATAAAGAAGTAAATAAATACTTGGGTCCAACGTAATCCGAGGAGATAATAATAATACTTCATTATAATTCATTTACCCTCACTCTTCGCCTTACCTTTTTTTTTTTTTTTTTTTTCACTTCCTACGTCGTATAAATTTTGTGCTGTTTTTGTTGGGAGCGATCAGGTTTATCTACAGATTTCTGTTTATCCTTCTTCCTCTAACGTATTCAAAGCGCAATGTCTGAAAAACGTCTCTATCTGGGGAACTCCACGTTCTGGTAAGACTGATGCCGCCAAACAGTTAAACGATGGTCCTTCGCGAAGGCCAACTGTACGCAGAGGATTGATCGCCTAAACAGGCCGCTCTGCTAACTCAATAGAACCTCTATATATCTGGATGCTTGGGTGGAATCTCGACGACTACCCGATATTTTTTTTTTTTCTGATAGCTACCAAAAAACAAGTTGAGGACTTCTTTAACAACGAAGGACATGGAACTATTGAGGAGGTTAAACTCATGAACGGGTTCGGTTTTATTGAGTACGCCGATCCCGCAGATGCCCGCGACATTGTCCCTAGTAGGTGATGCCTGAATCTTATACTGTCCAATCTCTTATATAGGCTTACAGTGACTGTTTGATTGTCGGGCAAATTGTCTATTTACTTGTTATTTACTTCTTTGAGGCTAACTTTTGTATCAATAGTTATGCGTAAGTCGCCACTCATCCCTCTCAGAAAATAGAAAAAAAAAGAAAACCTTGAACCAAGGAGTTCTACTTTTGCCTTTTGCGCGGCTTTCTTTCTGGTAGTCCTTGCTTCTAACCTTTTGCGCGCACTGGATGAACATAGACGGAAGGGACTTCATGGACTCTCGCCTCACTGTCCAGTTTGCTCGTGGCCCACGACCACCACGTGACTTTCCCGCTACTAACGGGATCGCCCACCTCGCCCGAGACGTATCCGTACAGGATGATATTACGGTCTACCCTCCGACACAAGCTGGCAGGTCTGAACTCCTTTTCCTTACGCTACAAAACTTCCATCCGCACGCATACAGATAGTCATCATCCTCGTAATTTTTTACTCCAAAATCAGCCCAGGATTTGGAGATATACATAACCCCGCGTCTGCCTGAATTTCAATATAAGAAGCCCCGGAGAGGAGAACTGGTCTTGTGCTTTTTCATATATCATTCTACCTGCGTTTTCAAACAATTTTCCCGGATATTCCACTTGGATTGGTTACTCCATCTGTCCATGTTAGGTGTATCAAGCAAATCTGCATACTTTGCCGTTTCTGCTGAAGGCTCTTGGTCCTGGAACATGGGATTACTCTGGATAACTGGGAAATACTTCCGCCTGTGACTTTTTCCTGACAGGAAGGTGGATTTAGGATGTCTTTTTATTTCTCGATTGTTTCCGCTTGTCCTACACAAGCAAAGAATCAGGGGAAGAGAAAAGAAGACTTTTTTTCCAGCTCAGTAGGATTTCAGCATTTGGCCTGGTACCCGATGCTCTCCGCTATTTCTAATTCTACTTTATGCTGCTCCTCTTTTCTCTATCTCTCTCTGCCTTTTATCCGTCTAAGCCTCTTTGTACTGGGATCGTCATGATTTTTCTCTTGAGGGCTTGATACATTCGACAAATCGATTGGAAACAGATTGAAATGACTACTGGATCTTGGAACGCAACTCATTCGAACTCTTTACTCTCTTTAGATCTAAAAGACTTCGCACGCAAGTCTGGGTCGATGTCGTCTTCTCCGAGGTTTCACGCAATCGCGACGGTACTGGGTAAGAAAGACATTTCTTTCCCTAAACATTTCTCACACCTTTTTCTTTCCTTTTTTTCCCACCGATACTCTTGCTGCACAATCACCTTGCTTACATTTCCCTCGTTCCTCAGAATGGTCGAATTCGAAACTTCAGATGATCTAAGGGCCGCTGTCATAAGCTTGACAAATACGACTTTAAAGGTTGTCGTGTTACCTGTACTTCAGATGTCGTTTTCCCCCACATCCACTGGAATTCTTACGGTTCTGGCCTTGGCTCTAGCGCGACATTACATACTAAATCACATTGGAAAAAAAAAAGGATCGTAACGGCGTGCAGGTCTCGCTCTCCACCTAGCCGTAGCAGAGGGAACTATTCCCGCGGGGCTCCTCGCAACTACTCCCTCGTGGTGGACGCGGAGGATACTCACCGCCACCTAGAGAGTATCGCGATCGTTCCCCGTACGGGGAAGGATCCTCCTCCACGCCGCGGCGAATATCGTGACGAGCGCCGTTATAATTCCCGCCTCGTCGTGACCACCTGAGATTATCACAGTTCTTCCGAGGTGGCGGCCGATCGACGACGCTCCACGTGGCGGAAGGTATTCCGATGAAGAACCCAGAGGCGGTCGCGCAGGTAGCTATAGTGGTGGAGGCGGCAGTGGCGGCGGTGGTGGAGGCTATGCACCGCCTCCTCGCAACCGCTCTCCCCCAAGGTACCGCGAGGATGACTATGGTCACCGTTCCAGGTCGGAACGCTACTAGCATAGATAACCAATAATTGCAGGGCCTATGGAAATGAAGCAGACTGATGATAGCTAGCTGAGGCCTAAAGGCGAGATTCATTTCCTATATCGGCCGGACAAGGTTATTTTATGTTTTGTTTTATTATTATTTTACTATTTATCATTTTATTATTTTGACATGAATTACCAGGTTCCCTCTCATTTCTTTTAATGATGATTTGTATCATTTCCTGCCCTCGTTCTGGAAGTTTTAATCTCTCTTCTTTTCATTCACAAAAGTAATGTTAAAGGGCCGAAGATTCAAGGCTTTCCCTATAAGTCAGACGATTCTTTTTCTGTGTCTTTTACAGCCATCAAATGTCTCTCTTTTCCTCGGTGCCAGTATGCAGATTGATGCATTCGCAATGTATAGCTTCTCTCTCTTTATACTACTACTACTATCATCTTCTTTGGTGTCAGACGATAAAACCTCTTTTATCAAACTGAAAAAACCAAACGTAAATTATGTCCAAAACTGCTCTTCATTGGCTCAGCTTCTTTGAATTTCTGTATGTATCCATGTTGTATAATATATCGGCACAGCTTGTCTGACTGGATGTTATAGCTAAAAGTAGGTGAGAGCTATACCACAAAAGAGCTGAATAGTACCTAATTCCCGTGGTGAAAAGGTGATGCTACCAAAGGTAATGCACGAGACTTGCTCACGACGATATTCTGGTATAAGGTCGCATTTCGCATGCCCAAATCGCCGCAACCGGTCAGGGAATTACATGCGAATTAAAGCGGCGTGAGATATATTAAGGCTGCGTGTTTATACCTGCATATCAAGCACAGATATACATATCACCATCTATTAGACATGTAATTCAGCGTTGTATAGATTGTCCTTTCTAAATAGAAGACAATTCACCATTATAGATAGTAAGAAAGTTCAGATATAGAAAGAAAAATAGGTGACTAAACTTATGCACATATATATTTCACAGGGAAAAAAAAAAAAAAAAAAAATGGGATCTTACAGGTAGATGGAGGACACCAGGGTTAATAGAAAAGGTTGTCCAAGTTAGAAAGAAAGAGGGAACAACGGTCCGCAGGTGACAATAAACCTCCTTTTCGTGATGATTTCTTTTTGAAATATACATATTTTTCTCAAACCAAGGAAAGACGTCTAAAAAAAAAAGAAAAGGGAAGAGGAATAAATTATACTACTGTTTCCCTTTTCTAATTTTTTTTTTTAGTGATGCCCAGGCTTTTCCTCCTCAAAAACAACGTCCGTCCTCGAACCAATCCTCCTCCGCCTGCTGACGGCGCTCCCGTCCTCCGCCGTTGCGCCTTCGACTTCGACGGCCTGAGCTTATACGAGCTGAGTCCTGCTCCGCTGGGTCATCAAGGATGGCGGCTCGCGGGCCTTCGTGCGACCAAGCCTTGACTTGGCCCTGGCTGTCGCTATCTTGACCGGCGGACCTTGTACGACTTTAAACTCTTTCAGGTAGAGGTCTTGGACGACATCGGTTGCTAATGTTTTAAGAGAGAAAAAGAATATTGTGTAAGCAATCGAGTAGCCAGGTCAAGCGAATTGAAATAGAGCAGGTGATGAGATAGAATAGCGAGTGGACTGAGAAAGAGAGAAAGGGTCCATTGGAGGAAGGAGGGAAGAACGCATGAATTGAGGGGTGTAGGATCTAACATTGTCGGACAGCGGTTGGAACGATGAACGAGCGGGCGAGGAATGGACGACTGATTGACTGAGGCGCGAGTCAGCGACAAGCTAGTTATATTTTTTTTTAAAAAAAAAAAAAAAAAAAAAAAAAAAAAAAAGGAGCTAATGGTAATATGAATGCTGAGAGAGAGACAACTGTTAATTGTAAATGTTCTTTCCAGTGCCTTCCAGTAGTTTCGGGTTTCAAATCTTGCGAAACAGATTCTGGGAGCAAAGGTGAATGCTTGTTGTATTGTTATACAGCTTCAAAGCACCTCAATCAAAATAACAGACAGAAAGAAAAAGAAAAGGAATAAGCTTACGGATGATCTTAGCGATTGGTATATCATTGCGTTTATATAAAGACGGCGTGAGGGTTAATTTGTATGAGCTGACTGGTGATAAGAGAGAAAGCAAAAGTTATACAGATCGTCTCTCTCTCTGTCACTTATTTTATTTATTTATTATTTTTTTTTTCTGGTTGGTCAAATTTTTTTTTTTTTTTTTTTTTTTTGGCAGAGGGAAAGCCCGTACTCAATCCTACCACATCTGTGCGCAGATGTAAGATGTCTAGATAGTAAAATTTACGCCTGCCTGTTTACATAATCCGGTAGTGAGTCAGTTCAGGCATTGAAAAATTTTCAGCCTAATTAATAATAATAATAATAATAATGTGTGTCCCGTCTACTTTCCTTGCTCCCTTTTCCTTTCCTTCTACAACCTCTCTTATCCTTTTTTTTCTTTTTTTCTTTTTTATCATCACATCTCTTCTCAAGATCCTACGAAGAACTTGGGAAAATCCAAAGCCTCTCCTGGAGAAAGCGAGCAGTATAACGTCAAGCCGCCATCGTCAACTTGTTCTCGCGTTTATCTCTCTCTGCGAAAGGTCTCTATTTTTCCTGTTCCATGGTTTTTCGTTGGACGAATTTTTTCCGCCTTTTTTTTATTCCTTTACTCCGCACCCGCCTCCCCTTTTTTTCTCTCTTCGCCATCGCTATTGTTTTTATCTATCGTCTTTTCATCAATTTTCCATCGTTATAAACCCTCTACGACATTTCCCCATATCTCTGCTAAGGTCGTTACCCTCTCGTGCTAGTCTGAGAGCAAATAATCGAATCTTTTGCGGACGCCTTCACTGGTCTTTTGTGGAAGAGTTCAAAAATTCTTTGGCTTCACGTATAACGCGCAGTACGACAAAAGAAATAAATTTTTTTTACCGAATTAAATAAAAAAAATTTCATCCTTTTGCAAAGCCTGTCTATTTTTTTTTTTAGCCTGCTTGATCCATTCAGTTACTTTCCACTACTTGAGCAAGTATTTAAAAAATTACGATCATTTCTTCTCCAGCGGAGAACAAACAAACTTCAACTGTTATTCTTCTTTATTACAACAATCAACTTTAAAAATATTACATCTTTTATTTTTCACATTTATTATCCTTATTAACGACAACAACCCCAAGACTTGCATTTTTACTATCTTTTAAGAGCAAGTTACGAAACCTTCTCATTTCCATAAAATTTTTTTTTATCCCCTTTTATTTTTCGATATACAAATTATCCTATTTCTCTCTCAACACTGTCCCTCATTTCTTTGCCTAGAGCGAATATCATTCAAGGTAAGATATTTCATATTTGTTCAATGCTTCATCAATTCTAGGTTTTTTTTCTTTTCTTTTTTTCTCCAGTTTAGGACTTCATCCTATGTAGTACTATATTTGTATCTAGCAAGCAGTCTGGATCCCTGTTTCTTCGTTTGCGCTATTCCGATCAAGAAATTTGCGCGCGTATCCCACTCGAGAGTGATTGGGGTTTACAACACCTGCCCTCTCTGACGTTCAAGGTTCTCAACGATACTTGTAACAGCGCCTCCGCTCGCGAGAATTTCGGGTACTCGATGATGGCCCATTCATAGGGAAACGTCCATACCAAGAACGCATCGCTCTGAATCCAAGATAACCGGGCACACTATTTGCGGCGGGAGAAAGAGATGAACAAGAAATTTAATATAAGAAAAGAAAGTATAAAGGAGTCGTAAGCAGGCTTAGTGAGACGAATCGCGCCGGTGGACCCGCTTAAAAGAATAAATATCCGCTCGTAAATGAGCGCGAGCCGGAGTGTTTGGACTACAATTGTTTATGGCTTCCTTTGGTTCATATTCTGGATGGAGGGGTTCTTTTTCGGTTTTTGTTTTGTTTTCAGGTGCGGTGCATTGAGCTCCTGGGAGCAGACTTTGCTAACCAATTTTTCTCATTTCTTTGAAAATTTGTATTCTGCAGCCAACACTATATCCCGACGTGGTATAACTGAGAGGCCCACGTCTCCGGAAAGTATAACCGTCCTTATAAGGAAAGTTCGTGGTTCGCACCCGAGGATATTCACCAACCGACTCGACCATAGCGGAGAGCTTCGGTCCCTGTCCACGTCTGAAATACTCTTTTGCCAAATTTATCTGTGATCCCTCGTCTGTCATCTATAAATCACGTGCCATCACCCTAAAGTACACAATGACTGTTTATCTTCCTCCACGCTCGGTTCCTACATCTGCTGCCAACATGCAGCCTTTCGAAGCAAACCTCAATCTCTCTCTGACTTGCCCTGACTGCAAGGAAGACCCGCCGAACCTCATTGAAGAATTCTCGTCAGGCGACATGGTTTGCGGTTCTTGCGGTCTCGTCTGGGCGATCGTATCATCGACACCCGTTCTGAGTGGCGTACATTCTCCAACGATGATCAAGGCAATGATGATCCGTCTCGTGTCGGTGACAGCGCCAACCCTCTCCTGAATGGCCCGCAGTTGGATACCGGCATCAGCTACGGAGACGGTGGCAGCGGTCGCGCCAGGGAATTGCACCGCGCGCAGAACAAGAGCACGCACGACAAGTCTACCAAGACCCTTTTGGCTGCTTACAAGGAAATCGGAGCCTTTTGCGACAGCATGAACATCCAGAAGGTCGTCTCTGATGCCGCCAAACAGCTCTTCAAGCTCGTCGACGATGCAAAAGCCTTCAAGGGTAAACCGCAGGACGTCATCATTGCCGGTTGCATCTTCATTGCCTGCCGTCAGTGCAAGGTTCCCCGTACGTTCCGCGAGATCTTCGCCATCACAAAGGTCCAAAGAAGGAGATTGGCCGTGTTTTCAAGCTCTCGAGAGGTTCTTTGCCCAGCAAGACCAGGAACGCATCAAGCAGATCATTGAGACTGGTGGCGTTGTTGATGAGGGCCGAGTGTATGAATCCACGATGTCGACTAAGGCTCACGATCTTATGATTCGTTACTGCAACAATCTTGGCCTCACCCAGAATCTCACCACGATCGCACAGCAACTTGCGTCCAGGGCCGCTCAGCACGGTACCCTTGCCGGTCGTTCTCCGATTTCGTCCGCCGCCGCTTGCATCTACATGGTCGCCCACCTCATGCGTCAGCCTAAATCAGCTAAAGATATCTCTATGGTTGCTGGCGTCAGCGATGGCACTATCAGGAACGCTTACAAGCTCCTCTATCAAGAGCGCGTCAACCTTGTCGACCCGGCTTGGATTGAGAACGGTAAAGGCGATCTTGATCTCTTGCCTCCTCTTAAAATTCTTTAGGAATGTATTTCGAATTTTTTTCTTTTTTTACGATCAATTCATCCTCAAAATAATGTTCAGATGACGATTAGCAATCCTCGCACTAGCACGTTACAAGCTATTTCAACTTCAACCGAGCCTTGGTGGTACCAGTGTTCGGTATAGTGCAATTGAGCATCCTTAATCACTAAATGGGATGACTTGAGAACAAAAAAAAAATTATAAAACAAGTACTAGATAGGTTGAAAGTATATCTTTGCTCTCAAATCGTCTTGTTGAGGGTGTTACTTTTTTTTTCTTTTTTTTTTTTTTTTTAAAAAAAAAAAAAAAGTTTCATGTTTCTGCGGTTTGTTAATGCGATCCGTATTGTTTCTATTCCTCTTTCCATTCATCTTCTTTCCTGGGATCTTTTATAGACGGAATCTGCGGTTTCTCTCTAATCATCGTTATTATGTGGCAGTTGTATAGTTTTTTTCTCTTTTTTTAAAAACAATAAAGACGAAACTTGGTAAAAAAAATATCTCTTCCTTTTCACTATTGGGTTCTCATTCCAGCCGTTTCTGCTTTTCTTTCCTTTCCCGGTCTTGTGAATGGCGTTCCGTTACATCAGACTTTCCCTTTCTTTTTCACCCTCATACGCGTTCTGTTTCCAAAAGTACTTGCGCGTTCCTGATTCTGCACTCACCAATGTTTGGTTTTTCGATTCCCTGTACCCAGTGCCATTGCGTTCTTGCCTGTTTAGAACTGTCGAACTGCTCGGTTTCGTCCCTTCATTTTTCCTCTTTATCTTTTATCTTTTTTATGTTTACGTTCGTAATTCCCCGTGCTTTGCACTTCTCGACAATACACCCCCCCAAAACGATGTGTAATGTAATACGCAGGCGTTCTCTTCAGTTTCGTTCAGAGAAGTTGCCTGACATGACAATAAACTTAAGCTATCAATGCTTTAGGATATTACAATAAGTCCCGAATCTGTGAATGAAACGTTGATGTTGATATATCGTAGGGAAATCTACATTTCTTAAAGTACACTTTCAACTTTTCCAATCTGAACTACGATTTTGAGACGGCTTGAGATGCGTCTTCTTTCGGGTGGTCTCAAAGTGTACCTTTGGCCTGGAAAAGACTTATATCTTTACTTAAGTAGTGTATATCTTGCTACCCAGCATCTTATAAACTCAGTAATATAGTTATAACATATCTAGGTCGATGTAATCTTGAACTTGACTGGGAATGATATATTATTATTCCTTGACCATATAATATAAATCTGGCGATGATCAGATATAACGTCCATTTTTTCTTTCTCATGAAAACTGTCCATATTTATCCTTTATTGGATCCTAAATGCGCCTTTCGCCATTCCTAGAGGTTGATGATGATAACATCTGCAAAAAAAGAGCAATACCCGCTATACACGCTAAACACGCTAAACGAAACACAGAAATGAAAGGAAACAAAGGAAAAAACGAGAAGAAGAATTTACTGAACTAGGCTTAATAAACAGAAAAGAATCTTTCACCTACGAGTCCTATCCGTTTTCTAGCAGGTGAGAACTATCTCCTATTGGCACGTGACACAGGCGCGCGTGGCAAACCTTTGCGATTCGGCCTAGGAGCGTAGTTTCCCTCGTTTCCAATGGCAGGAAGTTCGTGGTTTTCAATAGCTTCCTCAACTTGGTCCGCCCACGTTTGGGAACTCTTTTCCAGTGACGGAAAGGTGTTGGATCGCTTTCTCTTCCTTTACCCTGTAATTTGCCACTTCGCCCTGGTTATTGACGAAGCTGGGCAATTCGTTGCTCTGGATTGCTTCTTCCACATCGTCGGCCCAAGAAAACGCTGGCGTTTCCGTGGTCTTGGATACCTGCCTTGACACTTCATTTCGTAGGGAAGTCGAATGTCCAGGGGATAAATGTCGGAAATGACCATTTCTCGTCGACGGCAAAACGTTTCGCGGCTTCCCTTCCCTTGGTCGTTCCTGCTGATGATTTTGCTGGGTCGTGGATCGTTAAGGCTCGGTGATAGGGCTCGTTCTCCTGGAGCGGTGTTAGCCTTTCTTTCTCACTAGACTGAACCTCACGTGCTGCATTGGGTAACAGTCCACTTCCAGATGGCGGCTTCATTCTCCATTGACCCATGGGCTGGAAGCCACAGGAAAATACAGCACGATCTTGCGATGTCGGGCGTTGTTGTACCCCAGTCGCACTTTGCCTCTGAAACCCCAAGCTGTTACCGTGACCAGAATCACAAACTACTGCTTCAGAAGCTTGCCGCGCTAACAAGCGACGCGGCGGTGCACTCTGACCTTCTCCGCAACCGGCTGCTGCGACTTCTGCTGCTGAATTCCCGCGCGAGTTGAAATATTGCCCATAGTTATTAGGGTGCATGACTTCATGAAGTTGCCGGATTTCTTTGATAATTTGCGCTTGGACCTGCAGAATACTCTCCTCGGATGAGGTCTTTTGGCGTTGGCGTGGTTGGTATTCATAGGCTTACTTTCCGATTCCATCTGCTCGTGGAGGGCTGTAGCGCGATGCTCACGCTGCGGTATAGAGGTTGCTGGCACAGTTGCTGGTTCTTTAGAGTTATCCTCGTCGATCAAAGGCTGATCTTCCTCTAAGGCTTGCTCTTGACATTTCTCGTCTCCTTGTCGCAATTTTTCCCGAAACTCATCTGCCTGTCGAACTTCATCAGATGCAGTGACAGATTCAAGAACGTCTAGCGCTATATCTTCAACTCGAACCAATCCACCTCCAATACCAGCAGCTGCCCAAGTTCCGTACGCCTTGTTGGGATTCCAGCAGACCTATCAAAGAGGAATTTAGTACTTCATCTCCGATACTTACCCAACATTATCGACTGCTCTATCTAATAAGTGAGGGAAGAAAAAACAGAGTAAAAATATATATGAAACTAAGCCTCGTATACCTTCTTGATATAAGTCTCGGGATGTAGAAATTCTCTGAAATTTCATTGAAAGTGCTTTTGGGCTCCAGTGGAAACTCATCCCGCATGCGATATATTCCTAGCTTCCGGCTGTACTCGATGATGAACCAGATTTGCTGGAACAGTTTCTACGAGAAAAATTGAATGTTAGTTGTCTCAAGCCGGGGAGATAAAAAAAAAGTATAGATAATAACCGCTTTTCCCCGAAGAAAAGGCCTTAACAAAGGGATTTGCTTTCGCAAAGCGCTATCCTTACCTGTCTTGAGGCATCCGTTTTGAGCGTAGCAATCTTTAGATAGGGATTTACGACGAAGACCTTGCCGTCAGAAGAACCTGAGAGGATAAAAGGGTGAGATCCACCACCACCCATGCTCACAGCGATAGCCTCCGTGTTTCCCTCAATGATCCTCATCCTCTTACCGAGCCTTCTCACGGGATAGATGCTGTTGAACTTGGTGCCATCCGTGAAGATAAGGAATAGCTGCGGTCGTGCCACGCTAACCCAGCGCTATCGATAGCACGATGATATGACTGAGACATGATCATCTTCGTCGACTGGGGATCACGCAAGTCGTGCAAAGTGAAGTGGCCATCGACACCGACGGAGGCAACGTGGTGAGGCATGCTTGGCGCCAGGTGGACAATTCGTGTGATGAAGGAGTCATTCAAAGGATAATACATGATAGGAATGGCAACTATAGCATGGATTAGCTTAAAATGTTGATCATTTGGCTATTTTTTTTTTTTTTTTTTTTAAAAAAGCAAATATGGCTTACCGTTATCGAGATTTAGTGTGTTCAAATCGTACAGAGCTGCCATTCCATTCGCGCAGCCCAATAACACTTTGTGGTGTCCGATCCAGGTGCAAACGGTAGCCATGGTATCCTTCAGGCGCATTTCAAAAACAGGTTTCTCCAGCTTAACTGCGGGTGCGGAGAAGCCATTAGTCACAACTGAACCAAACTGCTCTGCTAGTTCCTACCTAAGTGGGGGAAAAAAACCCTTTTTCCCCGACTCAATTAACCAACTAACTCACCAATCGGGCTTTGCATAGGCCGCCGGCATGGTACGCTGATGACTCTCGCTCTTCCATCTTCAAAAACGCAAAGCAGTAGCCCAACGTCCTGTGTGTCGCCCAAAATTCCCGGTTGCCATTGCATATCGACAACTCCACCCAGTCAAAAACCAGAGCAAGATGCAGTGATACCTTTTCCAGTGCCGGAGGCAACTCGTTGGCAGAGAATTGCCAAATTTGAAGCGTGGCAGGCCTTGGAAATGGGCAGAATCCTGGGGGGACTTTGATCGCTGGACGCTCAAAATCCTTCGGCACAGCACCAACTGCGAGATATTGATTTCCTTTGAATGATGTTAGCTTGCATAGATAGCTTAAATCCCATGAATTTGGAAAGCAAGCAATGCAATCATTGCGCAGAAAAGGAATTATTTTTTTCCACTTCCTTTTTTGGAGATTGACAAACCATTGGCTTTCTTCGTTGCCCATTCTATTGCAGTAACAGAGCCCCTACGTTCAAGACAAATCCGCGCTTCTCTGGGAAGACTGTAGGCGTGCTTAGGCTCATGAAAGAAAACCTACTGAGCTTAAAGAGCTTCTGCTTCCCATCTCTGATTGGGCCAAGCTGTAAACTGACACTGTCGGTCTTCCGTCCGGAAAATAGAGCTCGTACTTAGGGTCGTTGAGATCTACAAAACACGCAATTTGATTCTATTGATTTCAAATTTTGCTTTGGCTGCCTCTTTCTCCTCGACCCAAGCCTTGAAAAATAACGAATGAGTGAGATGTGAGTGCCTTGGTGCAGAAACGTCCATCCTGTAAATGTCAACCATTCGAATTGCAGCCTCTAGGATATCGGGTTTGTCCCATATATCACTGTAAGTCGGTTGTTGTTTACATCCCGGAATCGTATTCAGTCCCGAACTTTGACCTTTTAATATGATTCTGGATGGTACTGAACGGCCTCTTCGAACGTTGGGCGTCTTCTTCCCATGCTGCTTTTTTTCTGATGCTTGGCCGCAATCCCGTCACCGTCGACTTCAAGTCCAAATTCCCGTCGTTTGAAAAGCCGTCATCGGGGTTTTCGTCACTAGAAGCGGAGCATCTGCATCCCGGCCCAATTCCTCGTCCTCGTCAGAAACTTGTCCGTCTCCTACACCAGCCCTAAAGTCATCCCAGAGCCAGAATCCGAAAGCTCTCGGGCAGGTGCATCCTCCTCGGTTTCTTCGTAGTCTGTGTCTTTAAACGAGTAGCTTTTCCTTTGAGCTCTCTGACGCAACCGGCCTTTGTAGGGCTAGTCTCTTCCATTCCTTTCCGTCGTACCTCGTATTAGGCCGTTGTGTTTTTCTTACTTCAAGATTTTTTTACCACTTTCCTTTTTCTTTTGCCGTTATTAGTCTTTCCCTTATATTCTAATATATTTTTTATTTTCCCTGGCCTTAATTTTTATTGATTTCGAAGCTTCTCCGCTCCTTTTATTAGTACGAAGGTGGAAGTTCGTAAATGATTGGATGGTTGCCGCATGTTTGATGTTTGAAGTTTGTGATACTTGCTTGGAGTAGGAAAGAAAGAAAAGAAAGAAAAGATCAAAGGAACTCTCAGTCTTGAAATTCCGCCCAGAATAATGAACTGGTTTACTTCTGCTTCGTTTTTTCTCAACCAAGGGTGGTTAACTATATTACCTACTGTTTTTACTTTTATTTTATTTATTTTTATTTTTATTTTTATTTTTATTTATTTTTATTTTATTTTTATTTTTATTTTTATTTTTATTTTATTTTTATTTATTTTTATTTTTATTTTTATTTTTATTTTTTGTGTATATTATTCTTTTTTCCAGCCTATTTTCAACCGCTTGGGTTTCTCAGAAGCTTCAGCGGCGCCGGTGGAAGAAGTGGAGGTGACGAGATTCCCTTTTACCCTTTCGGTGGATTCTCGCCGCAGGACTTGAGATCACGTGGATTACTGGGCTATTGCGCGCTGACTAAGTGAGTGCGGCCCAAAAAATTGCCTTGGTTTGGGGTGCAGACGAATGCCCGTGAAAGGTTGGGGGGAATGCGGGAAAACCAACCACACCATTGCACACAACATACTTTTAACCTACACAACACCAACTCCCTGCCTCGCCCCCTCTCAGCATCACCTCAAGTGTCTTTATCATCCATCGCCGGGCAAAATCGGCGAGCACCATCGACAGCCGGCCCACAAACGAAAGGCAAGGGAATCTTCAACTAGAATTCTATCGCTAGTCCAGGTTTTTCCCAGAAAGTCCATTGATCCGAATAAAAAGGCTTGCTCTTTTAGTCGTCCAGAGAAGGAGTTGAACGAGAGTTGCGTAAAAACAAGAAGGGTTTCGTGGACATCACATCGATACTTTTTAGTATCTAGCGTAAGAAAAGCTGGAGGCGTTTGTAGAGGCAACGCTCGTCATGTCACACGCCCAAGCATCTCGCAGCTCCACGAGCGCGAGTACGGGTAACACGTCGGACTCTTCCACCACGGTGGTTGATGGCCCCTCATCATCTGTAACAGCAGGAACGACCTTGTCGTCAAGATCGCCACGCGCATCTAGATCGCGAACAGGATCCGTTCCCTAATCGAGCTGAACCCTCTCATAAACAACGGCAATACCACCGCCCCACGCTGCGTCGAGCCTCGAAGCATGGCGGTGCTGCTGCAACCGCCACGGATGATCAATCTCACATAGATCCTATGGAAAAGTGCTGGATATGCTTCGCTTCTAGGTCTGACGAACTGACACAGGATTCTAGCACGCATGGCATTTGAGGAGCCCGTGTAAATGCGCCTTAGTCGCGCATGAAGGTTGTCTTCTTGACTGGATAGCGGACATGGAGAAGGGCACGGCCTCGAACCAACCTATCAGGTGTCCTCAATGTAAGATGGAGATCAAGTTGCGCCAGGAGCCAAGTTTCGCGGTGGAGCTTGGAAGGTATATCGAAAGCGCAGCGGAGAAAGCTACATCACTTGCTGTTCTTGCGGGTAGGTTTATCACTCCTTCTACTTTTTTTTTTTCGCCCTTAAGCTCTCCGCTCCTCTCCTATGCATTCTCTATAGATATTGGCCGGTCGTACATTCAAAGAAAAGAAAGATAGAAAGAAACCAAAAATAAAAGGGATTTTATTCTTTTTTTCTTCAAGTTATACTTCCTCTTCAAAGCTTTGGTCTTTAGAAGTGACAATGGCCTTTGTAGCTAGACGCTAACATTTCTCAACCTCCGCATCGATTAGGTGTTGGTTCTATGGTGTTTATTAGTTGTACTGTTTACGGTGTTAACACTGTTTATCTGGTTTGCGGCACGAGACGGGCGAATGAAATATTGCTTGCCAGTAATGGTCGAGACTTTGAGTGGACATGGCGCTTGGGCGTTGGCTTGCCTCTGATACCACTCATTCTCATCGCTTCGCGGACCGTAATATGGATCCCACTCTCCCCGTACTTCCATTCATATTTTTCTGCCATGCGGATCCTCTTCACTTCACATTTCCTCCCTCGCCGGCGATAACACTATCCATACTACCCTATTTCAGGCCGTTTATAACAAGCTGTACGATAGCCTACTGTTGCCGTACGACAAGATGTGGAGCGAAGAAGCCGAAAGGCACAGTGCCGGTTCGGCTGAATACGACCATGGTGATGCTGACGGGCCGGCGGCGGCAGAGAACGCAAATGTTAATGGAATCGGTAATGGTCAGAATGTTGGAAATCGGCGTGGGGGCGGAGCACGGGATGAAAATCAGCAAGAGCTTGGTGCCGAGTTGATCCTCGAGGAAGGGAACGTCTTGCTCGGCAGAAACGGTGCCGGCAACTGGATAATCGGTGCTCTGCTATTCCCTAGCGTCATGGCTGGCATGGGCGACTATTAGGTAAAATCCCGGGTATTAAGAAGTTGCTGCCTGACGGGTTTCACCGGATATTCTTGGTGGCTGTCTCTTCGTTCTGCTGAAGGTAAACAATTCCCCCTCTCTGCCTCTCCGCCTCTTCATCTCGGTGTCCTTTTTTTTTTTTTTTTTCCCAAAGAACGCCGCGATCGAGAATCGGCTACCGATTTGGTGCATTGCACCATGAGGCGGCGGCGGTGCATTATTTGGACTAGTTGCGAGACAGGAAAAATTGGCTGACTCGTGCTCGTTTATTTCACGCAGGATGCTTTGACACTATACTACAAGTACAAACGAGCTCGTCAAGTTAAGACCCGTACGATAGTTGACTTTAGGCGGTCAGCTGTGGGGAGCATCAATAAACCAAGCCTACGGCGAGCTAGCCGACCCCAACGCCAGTAAATCTCATGAATACATCGAGATTTACTCCGCTTCGGAATCGCCACTGATTCGTCTTTCACTCTCCCCCTCATTCTCTCCCAACGTCTTCCCTCCCTGTCTCTTCCGAAGAAGTTGCCAAAGAGCACCTTGGTGAAGAGTTTCGGCTATACGAGGTGGACAGGAGAACCCAGACTCCTGCTTTCAAGCTTTATGTTGATCACATCTTGATTTCTTGCTTTAATTACCGGATTTTTTTGTCCTTCTGCTTATTATTGTTATTTTTATTTTTCTTTTTATCCTTTCCCACTCTTTATCTTAAATCAACGTTTGTAAATTTGGGCTTGCGCATCGGTGGTGTCTAGGGAGGTCTTCTCATTCGTATAACTACTTGTAGTTTTATCTGATATTCAATGCAATAAGAGAACTTGAGCGATAAGTCGGTTCCCACTTTCCTTTTTTTTCCTACTTCTCATAAACACCAACATCTCTCACTACATGGGTTTAGCATTAAGGAAATAGTAGCTTGAGGAGTAATCATGTCTATTGTATAGGCACTATCAACCGCTCACTAGTTTGGCTACTACGTTGGAAGGATAATTCGCTCTCTCAACCTTTCCCCCCCAACGGTCCTTTTTTCCCTTTTTTCTTTTTAACAACCTGTCTTTTGGTGATGCTGAGGCTTGCTCTGGGGTTGAACTAAAAGCCACCAATGTGCGACACTGTATTCTACCTGGACCCGGCTTTCCTATCTGATTTCTCGGCAGGCAAACCCACGTTGCAACTTAAGCATCAAGTTGGAGGGGGCAAAAGTCACGACCACTAATTCTTGCTTCTTGATGCTCCACACAAGAGTTAAGTATAACAAAAGCCAAACGCCTCCTCGAGACTCAAAAAAAAAAAAAAATTTTAATGGAATTATCTCGGCGGGAAACAAGAACGCATCCCTCTGCTTACTTATTCCTCGTATTACGCGCGTGGTGTATTCTAAACAGCTTTTCATGCCTTGCACAAGTTTAACCTGGGTAATGTTGTGACGTGCGAATGGGTCAAAACAAAGAAGATCAGTCGCGGACCATTGAGGTTCCGGAGATATTTTTCCCCCGCTGCTGTGCGCTGTCGGAGAGGCAATTTTCGATAGCCTTTAAAGGCCGGTTCGGGTGGAGCCACGTTTGATATTTTTATAGGGCCACCCTTAAAAATAAAATAAAACAAGGACTTAATATATAATATATAATAATGCCAGCTTCCTGAAAGAAATAAACAACAATTGAATTAAGACTCTATAAAGACTTAACAAAAAAGGGGGGAATAAGGAGGAGTG
The DNA here is from genome assembly GCA_002224055.1 of Pezizomycotina sp. ARF18. NCBI lineage: Eukaryota > Fungi > Ascomycota > Pezizomycotina sp. ARF18. The sequence goes on along the minus strand of AZLU01000249.1, from coordinate 7,558 downwards.
TATATCAATCATGCAGGACATTTTTCTCCAATCTTTTTTTTTTCCTACTGTTTCCGCGTGCAGTCAGAGAGCGGATTGCTTGGAAAAGGGCTGAGAGAGAAACTTCGTGTTCGTTCGCTATTTCACCATTGCCAACTGCGCGTGACGGTCAAGGAATGCGAGCCACAAGCGGAGCCAACTGTGATCCAACACGTTACTCAAACGACAATAAAAAGAAAACACAAGGGAAAAAGCTCACCAATGAAATAGCAAAGAGAGCACGAGAGAGAAATTAGCTCGTGATGTTTAAAATTGCGGAGTGCAATATATATAAGGATATACATTATATATATCTATCTAATATACACAAAGCAGTCGAAAACGAAATACCTGCGGAGGTCAGCTCTTCTAAATCATGCTTGCGTATTCTCGTTTCTGGTCTAATACTTACAGTTATATTACCAGTATCAACGCACTCGATTAATAAGTCCCTTCGTCAGTCACATTTCACAATATCAAATTAAACAATCTACTTTAGAAAAAAAAGGGGGGAAGGAATCCACAATGGCCACGTGCGTTATCAACGGCACTTCTCCTAGAAAGAAAACAAGACGCCCCCAAAATATATATAAAATAAAAATAAAAATAAAAAAAAATCAAGAATAAAAAACGAAGGGAGCCAAGTATTTTCAAGTTGCAGAAATCTTGCATGAAGGGAGAGAGATTTAACGAGAATTGGGTAGGTGGGATAGACTTCCATTCTAGACCTGCGATTCGTCGATCGATGTCACATTTGAACTGCTAAAAGTGGGCAACCAGACGGCCCCTTGATCTTAAAAGAGAGGGCTGTGGGTCTTTTACGGAAAGAGAGGGTAACGCTGCCCTTTCGTTTAGACAAGCGACGGCGGAATGTTGCGGTAGATTTAGATAGTTTCGGCTTTTCAAAATTCTGCACTACGAGCTCCCGGCGACGACGACTCGGTGTCAGCGTGTAAGGATTATATCTAGAGGTACCTATATACATATACGCGGGAAGAACATAGTTTTGTCATATTTGACGCTCGTACAAGGGTTTCTTTTTCCTTCCTTATTTTATTCTTTTCTTTTCCTTTTCAAGGTAAAACCGATAAAGGAAAACCTTCTATGAATTTCGAAAGTAAAAAGGCTTTGAAAGGTGGTGATCGGATTCCTTTATTTCTTGGGGCCTTTTTTCACTGCTTTTACAGGGCGCCAAAACACGCAGGAAGATGAGGCAGAGACCTTGAGATGATTACAGTTCTCTATAATCTTTCCTATTCTGCCTGTCAAACATAGAAAGCAAACGTTCTTATTACAAGTTTCCAACGGTGCTCTAATAGAAACGCAGAAGTAGTTCGATTCAAGGATCGAGGGTCTTAAGGCTCCTCTCTCTCTCTCTCTCTCTTCCTCTCTTCTCACTTTATTTACTTACCGAAGGTGCTCGTCACGAAGTCGAAAGGAACGTAGTACAGACTCCAGAGCTCTCTTCCGTCCTTCCTTCCTTCGGTTTCTTTTCTTTCTTTTTTTTTTTCCTTTTTTGTTTTTCAGCTAAAGCAAGAAGCGTCCTTTTCCTCGGAAGGCCCAAGCGAGAAACTCAAGCACAAGCCACCCAAAATATTAAAAAAAAAATACTATAAAAAAAAAATAAAATAAAAAATCACTAATGACCGAAAGTGTACTACGCCACGGGGTTTAAGCTTAACAGATTGAGTTCTTGAAAGGCTCCGTAACATTCTCTCCACCACAAAAATCTATATCATATTGGTACTCGTGCAACATGGTTGTCGACGGATGAGAATCATATGATTCTGCTTTTCTCTTATTATCAAAAGAATTCTTGCTTTCTTTTCTTTTCTTCCGAGTTCAACTGCGTGGAATTCTATTCCCCGTATTACTGAAAGTAAGTCTTTTCTTTGAGGCTTGCTGGAGATTTCCGAACCCCGAAGTTCGTTGAAAAAAAAAAAAAAAAAAAAAAAAAAAAAGCGAAGGCTGAACGTTGGACCAAGCACCAAGCCGATCCTCGCAACAAAATCTTACCTCGGATATCTCTCGCTTTTTCTCTTGCCTCTCTCTTCATTTGGAAAATAAGATATAATACATCCCCCCTATTAAACGAGACTTTATAACCCTTCTCGGAGATTCAAACCCGCCTGGGGTGCTTCTAAACTAATGTCAGGTCAGATTCTAATTAATATGCAAGTAAGGGTTCAGGAGCACTCAATCCTTTTTGATTTAAGTATTTATTTATTTTTTATTTTTATTTTTTATCTTGACACAAAATCGGCGAAGCGAAGTCGAAAAGTGCGAACTGAGGAGGATATATATTGTATACTAATATTATATAAGTATAATCGCCGTTATTATTGTAACTAAGTACTTCCTTTGGTGGAGGAGATATAAGCAAAACAGCAATATATATAGCTAAACGAGATTGGAAAAGAGGGCTTGTTCGCACGCATCCACACGTGGGACGCCGTCGTCCAGCTTATCCCATGTAAGCCTATTCTTTGCATCTTGCGTGCCAAGTAGATATAGGCTATATTAAAGTAGCTCTCAAAAGTTAAAATATCAAAAGTCGAAGATTTCGCTAACCGGAAAGGTCAATGATAGGATGTAAACAGAACGATAGAACCTATACTTACTTGTATATTTCTAAAGCTTGAGAAGCTTGCCGAAAAACTCCAGGGCGGGGCTCTTAGCGTCGTTTTTTCTAGGCGTTGAGGTTCAAAATATTTTAATTTTATTTTTGTTTCGTCTGATAAAGTGCTCGTTTTTGCAATTTTTTTGCTGTTTTTCGAGGTGTTAAGGTACCTTTTCACCTCGGTAAAAAAATGCTGTCCCAGTCGTTTTGGCCCATACTAAACGCCCTGCTCCAGGGTGCCTTTTTAATTATTTCAAGATTTTTTCCTTTTGGCAGTGGTTTGCCTGCCTTCGCCCTAGTGACTGTTTAGGCTGTATGTCATTTTACTGCCAAATGGGTTACATGCCGATATGCCAGAGAAAAGCCAAAAGCGATGAAAAAGAAGGGAGTGGTGACAGAGATGTTTAAAAAAAAAAAAAAAAAAAAAAAAAAAACCAGGATTTTACTTTCTTTTTCTAGAGAGGGTTCAAGTTTCGAGGAAATAATAACTGCCTTGCTCACAAAAAAAGAGATGTTTGCAGGCAACACTTACTGTATACCCGTGCATAATTTTGCTGTCACATCTAATTTTATTTTCTTTTTACAGGGTATGTACATGAAAGGTACCAAATCTGGGGCCTCACACCTCTTTTTAAAAGGTACCAAAATTGTCCCAGATCAACACTAAAAAATAAAATTAGATGTGACGGCAAAATTATGCACGGGTATACAGTACATAGCACGTATGCACCGTCGCAGCACCGATCGACGGCAGGTAACCTGAGTGGTTTGCCCTGATTGGACGATAACCTTGGTGGATCGGCGTTGGAAATGGATATTCTGGAAGGATTGGCGACGACACTTTTTGCGATAATCGACACGATGAATTTCTCTCTTCTATTTTAAATGAATTTTTTTCTTAAAAAAAAAAAAAAGAAAAAGAAAGAAAGAAAAGCCAATAAATTTCAATATCTTTCTGAAAACAGCCTAAGCAGAGCAAGTAGAGAAAGACGACCCGAGTCCACATCAATACTAATTCCTAGTAAGTCGTGAAGCTGTCTGTGTATACACAGCCATTTCCTTTGTCTGTACGCGTGTTCAACCCAGGCAGAGCCATCGAAACCGATGTGAGACTGACTTGCGAACCAATATACATGGGGAAAAGGCTCCGGGATACCCTTTTTTTTTTTCTTTCTTTTCTTTTCTTTTTTTTCTTTTTTTGAAGGGTTGTTGTCAGCCAAACTTTCTGCTTTTTCGCCGGGATGAAAAGGGAGGAAGGCACGGGCAATGAGATACTTCTATCCTCCCGAAGAAAGAATGGAGGCAAGAGCGTAATTGAGATCTTTCGCTTCTCTAATTTCTCACCGCGCCTTACCGAGATAGAGTGTTTTTCTTTTGATAACGAACGAGATAACAGCCTTATCCTCAGATCTGAAGAGGGTGTAACGGTTCACTTTGACAACATTTTGCAGGAGAAAAAAAAAAAAAAAAAAAAAAACGCATCTGGCGGGAGGAAAAGAGAGAGAGAGAAGAGGAAAAAAGAAACAAAGAATAAAAAGAACAAAAAGGCAGCTAAACGGTAAGACTGTAGGCTTTTCCGCGGTTACAAGCGTAAGCTTTGGTTGTTCGGTTGCTTTGCGGAAAACTGTACTGATGCCGATGTGGTGCTATCTCGCCGATTTTTGGAACAATATAATATTAAATCACTAACGGGGTTCAGCATGTTGAGTTCAGAAGAACCGGTATCTTCAACTTGTGACGCCTCTTTGACTTAAGAGGGGAAAATAATTGTTTATTTTAACGGTGAGCAATACAGCGTTAAAGTTATACATTCCAGGAGCGGAGTTGGATGGCCCCTCGGTTGATATCCTTTATTATCACACCCAGGGCTCTTAGCGTGGTTTGGGAGCCCCAAAGGTTGAAGGCTAATTTTAATTTGTTTTTTGCCTTGTAATAGGTGGTTTTTAGAGGACTTTTGCTATTTTCTGAGGTGTCGAGTGGGTTTCACCTCGGTGAGTAATTGAAAATCGTGCCACGCTAAATACCCTGATCACACCCGCTTCTCCTCCACTATTTAGCTCCGGTGAGTGATTATAATAACAGTATGAATAACTATTCTCCTCCGAGTCTCCTCAAAGGAGGTGTAAAAAGTTGAGCCACAAGGAAAAACACTATTCACTGGCCTGACAAGTGGTTAAAAAAAAAAAAAAAAAAAAAGGGAAGGTCTTAGTGACTCTTTTCTCGCCTGAGAAAGTTTTGGGTCCGCTCCATCGATAACGGAAGAACAATAGGTCGAGCCAAAGTACTTGAGGGATGAAGATAGAGAGGAACGAGCTAATACTTTTTTAATTTCTAAATTTTTTAAAAAAATTTCTAAGGTCCACGATTTTCGGAATTAAAGCATTATAATCAAACATTGTCTGAGCCCTCGGAAGAGGTCGGTAGAATGAAGAAACCGTTTCTTGAGAAATGTTTGCACCTAGAAGCTTCAAGTGTTTCGAGAACGACGAAACTAAGGAAAGATTACGTCATACATGGGATAAGGGACTAAAAAGGTACAAAAGAAAAAAAATTGCTTTTGATCTGTTCACAGTCTGGGCTCTTCATCACCAAACACGCTTCCTCAAAAACTTTAATAGATTCAACATTTTAAATTTTACACAGGTCTTTTCCGGCGTCCTCTCGGCATAGGTTCGGGCGTTCACCTTTGGTCGGTATAATCAGTCGGGATATTTTCCCTCTCGATACATCTGCAATATGCAAAAATGACTGGCTCCACAGAAAAAAAAAAAGTTTAAACGGAAGAGACTCGAGAGGTCATTCTTTGGCAATAGTAAGTAATAACACCTGCTACTGTTGATTTTTTTTTTTTTTTCTTCGGAAGGGCTGAGAGATTAGCCTCTCTTGTCATACAGCAACAGTCCCCAGTTCTCGACAAAATGGTACTGGGCGAAATACTCGTGGCTCATTCTACTCGCCACCTGACTCAAAGGGTCAAGGAATTCTCTCGGCGGTATAACGGAGGTATTGTATTATATGCGCTGGAAGTACTAATCAAAAAGGCTATTAGCCAAAGCACTTTTTCACGCACTACGTTGACCACTTGTACATACCTCTCTCCTCCCTCCAATCCAATCCTTTCAGATGAAAAGAGGTCCGCCGATCCATGCAGGCGCATGTCGCAAGAAAAAAAAAAAAAAGAAAAAAAAAGAAAAGGTTAACAGTCCATTAAGCAGGCCATCTTTCCGCTCCCCTCACTTGCTGAAGAGTAATTATTTGCCTGCTTGCTCCTGCACGACAATTCAGCACCCAAAGAATTCAGGCAAAGTGGCATTACACTCTTTGAACCCAGCTAACAGGCGCTGGCGAAGAGAAAGCCCCATTTCGCAAATGGTAAAAAGCGAAAGTGGATACTTTCTATTTCTTTGGGGTATATACTTGATATATACTTTCCTTTGGTGGGAATTCACTCTCAGTTAAGTACCATCTAAGGACGTTCGTCCCAACAAGCCTAGAGAGAGAGCGGATCAAGCTTCTTTCGCCTTCTTTCCCCCTCCAGATAAAGGAAATCGTCATGATTCATTATTAAGTCACCGGTGAAATAATCGGTTTAGGAACGAGGCTTTTGAAAGGCTAATCCTTTTTGTAAACTCCATCTTAAGAAAAACGTTAAAGAGGTATAAAATACAAGACAGATGTAGTTTTTCATTTTTAAAAGGTTTCTTTTGCCATTGTGATGATGTTTCACTGATGGCGCCGTCAAAATTTGAAAGGGTCTAGTAATATACGAGCTCAAAATTATGTTTTTGATGGACGAAAACATTCTCAATGTAGTGTCCATCGTAAGTAAGTTCGTCCGTTGTCCGGTTTGAATTCCACCCAGTTCGAGTGGAGTTGTATTATCGCACTTTCAAGAAAAGAAAGAAGAAGCAAAGAGGAAGGGGCGAACTGAACACGGACATGCGATATACTCTCGCAGATGGAAAGATTTGTGAAGAAGAAAGAAGGATTGCGCTGGTACAAGGGGTTACAGATCTCGGTACGGTACAACCCATGATGAATACATGCTATATAGTGTGTAGAGTGCTTTTGAATATATTCTTATTAATTGAAAAGTACTGTTAATGTATGTGCATCTCTCAACCTGTTTAGCAAGGAGATAGAACGGTGTATATTGTGTTCGTGCGTGCTTATGAGATGCTAATTAATAATAGGCATTCACCGAAGCGGTTCTACCCAGAGGTTGTTGTAACTAGCCGCCTTGTATCAGCCTATGTAAGTTTTGCATGCAGGATATAGTAGTGGTACTTATTTTTTTTCTATTTCTATTTCCTCTTCTTTTTTTTTTTTGGCACAGGGACTCTTGGGTTGTCCCCCTATCGCCCTTGAAAGGAAATTATATTATTCTAGTTGTTGTCATTCCCTTTCTTAACACTACCAAGAGAAACACCAAGGGAGGCATTGCTAAGGATTGCAATAGAAGGTGAGTACGTACCCAGACCTGCCAGACAGATAGACTTATTTCAAATTGACTCTTGTCGGAGCAGATTATTTTTCTTTTCTTTTCTTTTTTTCCTTTTTATATTTTCCTTTTTTAATTTTTTTCCTTTTTATTTTTTACTTGTATTATTTTCTATTTTGAAGAGCACTCGGGGTGGAAAGGGGGGGGTGTTCTCTGACACTAAAAGCTACAAAAGAAAAATAATCAATTGAACCTATTCCGTACTGGGAAAAAAAAAAAATAAATAAACTAATACAGCGGTAGCTGGTACAGATGCCAGTATTAATATTGCTATGACGACCGGGTATATATACTCAAGAATCTCCTCTCCTTTGATAAATTCTTTTTTAATTATTATTATTATTTTATTTTAATTCTTTCTTTTTTCCTTGCCACCCTCTTTCTATTTCTTTTCTTTTTTTGAGCTTTAAAAGTAGGTA
>AZLU01000248.1:0-58376 GCA_002224055.1 Pezizomycotina sp. ARF18 | reverse complement strand
GTTTTCGGTATATTAATTTTATATTTTATCTCTTTAATAAGTAGCGTCTTTTTAAGTGATATCGGGTTAGTTTCTTTACTATTAAATTTATTATCTATTAAAATTTATAATAACTTCTTAGTCGCTACTAAGGTTATTATAGATAAAATTATAGCCCTTACTATAGCTATATTATTTTTTAAGCCTATATCTAGCTTTATTTTCTCTACTATCTCTTACTTTAGTCTTCTCTATTAAGATCGAGCTAATATTTATTATATGTTCTAATAAGATCATACTTTATATAATCTTTAAATATTAACTTTATTTTAAGTTAATCTACCTTTAGTTATTTCTAATATAAGGTTATTAATAGCGGTAATAGCGATATATACTAAATTTAAGATATTTTATATTTTATTACGCTACTATTAGTAGATTATAGATAAGTACGTCGAGTTTCTACCTCGTAGTAAGTTTTAATAATAGTTATGTTTAAATTATTATCTTAATCTTTAATACTTAGCTTTACGTCGGCTACTATAGCCTTAAGCGGTTTACTAGTAATATTCTAGACTTTATTATATTTAAGAAATGTAGTTATATATATATTTTAATCGAGGTAGTTGTAAGATTAGCCTTTAGCTTACTTTGTTAAACTTTAGTAAAAGAGATATTATAAGATATATCGTTTAAGGGAGATTAAGAAGTAAGTCTATATATTTATTAAGATATCTACTAACTAGGCTTATAACCTACTAGCGTAGATGTATGTATAATATCTAATAATGTAGGATAGGATTAAACTTATAGATTTAACTATAGAACTAACTAGACTATATGATTATTATAATAAATTGATGATACTATAATCTTAATATAATATATAATCTACCTCGACGGCTCGTGGAGCCTATCGTCGTATCTCTTAATATCCCTAGCTAAGATCTTAATATCTCTAGCTAAAGTTCTTAATTCCTTAGCTATATAAGCATCACTCGATGCTATAGATTTGTCATGCCTCTTTGCATGCCAATAGCTAGCACATCACTTTGCCGTGGTGGCCTCTGTATTATCTATTCAGGGCGAACCCGTTAAAGCAATATCAAGTTTCACCCTGCGAGTACCATTAAATGCAACCTACTCCAACCGAGATGTATCCTTCCCCCATTTCTTTGCTATGTTTGCTGGTGGAGCCAATAGCCGCATTGCTATGAGTACCGGCATGTCAAGGTACTGGACAAAGAGATCCAGGAGCTCGGCTACTAGTAATACTTTTAGGAATTAGAGCAGCATTACAGACAGCAGTGGATAGCCATATATCATATCCGCAGTGCAGACTTTCTCGTCAAATTCTAACCAGCCAACCGTCGAATGGCGTGTATCTAAGAGGATCAGGTTTTCATATTGTATATTTAGATCCTTAATTTAGAGGAAAAACTTGTTGTTTCCTGCCAGGCCGAGAAAACCTCAGGATCAATCTCATCAAAATTTTAGATTGTTAAGCGACGACATATACAATATACATATCGCCTCATGTACGCAACAATTGATGTCTTATAACAAACTCCTAAATTATCTCGAGTATCACATCTCCTTTATTTTAGTTACATATACTAGGCTCGAGCCTGTTCCCGCATCTCAGGGTCTATATCTAATGCGGCAACCTCCAAGCAACTGATCAAGGCGGAACTTTAAAAACAATGATAGGGTTTCTGGCGCTACCGCACATGGCTTTAGGCATTTCAGTAGCAGTATATCCAAGTGCAAATAGCATGATGGCGCACGCTTTACATACTAACGCCTACATATCAACTTATCCTTCGTCGATCAGCTTTAAAATCTAGCTAAGCATAATATATAGCTTATATGTATACCCTACATTTAGACACTAGGTGGTAGTCGTGGTATCCTATATTGTTAAACCTAGACCTCCAACGCTTTTGTAGTAGCCTTTAGAGTCTCCACCATGAGATGTCCTGGTACCCTCATCGTCTCATCTGTAACGCTGCCAACCAACGATTAACTCCCAGCGGATTCTCGACTTCTCAGGCCCGTCGTGACAGTGGCAAAACCTGAAGGCATTCTCAAGAAATTCAGTCGCGACTTTCTCGTTTTTAGTCCACGTGCAGAGGAGCTTCATCGAAGTCGCGGGGAGCTGTCCGGTCTCCTTGCTGAGAAATTGATCTGATTCGAGTCCCTTTCCGCTTTGCAGGTTTCGAAGACGGATACTGGACGGGTGCGTGGGAAGGGTCAGGTTGGCTCATGCGGATGTCGGTTGAGCTTAACGTCATCAGGCCGCGCTAGTCCTTGGTTATCATCTCTAGTATCGGGCTGCAGGGCACTGTCCGCCTTCCTTATCTGTCATCCGGTCGCAGTGGTCCCGCGATTGAGATTAAGACTCGTCGGATTGTGTCAATCGCTCAACTCTGCAGTCCCAGCGCAGCCTACGAGCCCGTTTCTGCTCGCGAGCACTGGCACTTCCCGGACTCGCGACGGCATTAGTCTCTCCGTGCAGAGCGGCCATACGGAGGATTCGGCTGATGACAACGAGCCTCCACGGCATCTTCGCCACTACAAGGGCCCGCTTCGCTTTCTGCAAGTTCTACCTAAGTGCGATGTCAACGTCGTAAACTAAAACGCCTAACATACCCACGCGCCCTTTCCAACCGCGCTGAACGATTCGACCGTTAGGGTGTATACCGACTATGCTACAGTAACTATTATATTCTAACCGTCCACTATGCCAAGTATCAGGGTTGTAATTAAAGGCCTTTAGCCTTTGCTAGGTAAGTTGATATTGTTGGAAAGCTCTGGGGGCGCAAAGAGACTTTACACAGACTCGATCGGGGGGAAGGGACAGGTGGTAGCTCAGGACTCTCAAGGCTCTCGGTAGCATCGCATCACTCCCATAAATTATGGCGCATGTATCGCGAAGAGGCGTTACTAATAAAAGTTTATTGGATCTTCGGCCTCTGCACTAACTCTTAAATAATTGATACTAGCTCACTCTACTTTAACTAGGGGGCAGTGCCGGCAGTGGCAGGCTTCAAGATCCTGAGCTTCTGGGGCTTCTGAGGCTTCTGGGGTTCTGGGTAGTTTGCATCTGCACCATACTCCAACGGTGCGTTTTCCATTGCACGGATCCTCCGCACGCTATTCTAGCTTCTTCCCTGTCGTCGATATGCAAGCTTCCAACCAACGGATCAGCCTGATGAACAAGCTCCGAGGGCATGGAACTCGAAACTTTCGGCGACCAGCAAGTCCTGCATCCGCACACCTGGAGGCATTCCCAAATTTCATTTGCAGTAGCGTCGTTTTTTGTCCGCGTGCAAACGAGTTTCAGGCGGGAGCCGGGAAGTTGAGCGTTCTTTGCTGATATATTGACTGAATCCTCTTTCTTCCGCCAGGCCGGGATTCTTGGCGTCAAATAGTTGACGCTGGGCGGTGTCGGATCAGGACTCTTTTCCCACGGCGGTCGATTTGTCTTGATGTCCATATACCGGGCTTGGCGATTATTTCTATATCAGTTATAGGCTTACAAGAACACTGTCCGCCACCTTAGAGCTTTCCAAAGCGCAAAACTATTCAATATTTGGAACTGTCCACCTCCATGACCGCCTCTTGGTCCCGATCTTCAGGGCGGCTATTACGTTGAGCACGACGGGCATCGGCACTGCCGCATTTGTTGACTGCCTCGGGGCTACCTTTGCAGGAGGGCCGTACGGCCATTTAGTTGCTGGCCCACTCTGTCTCCACGACGTCCTTTGCGATAGTGAAGGATCCCTCGGATTGGAGTCGGGCTTGGAGTCGGACTTGGAGTCGGAATCGGCAGTCTACAGATTTTTGGCTCAATAAGCGGTTTGCAACTGCACCTGGCCCCATGCTGTTGGTGGGCACAGTACCACGCCGCGAAATCGGGGACGTCAACGATCTACCGTCGTGTTCCAACTTAGAATTCGTCGAAACCAGGCGGGTCACTGCTCGAGCAAGAAAGAAGACACGGGGGTTTGTTTTCCAGTGTTGCACGCACACTTCTTACACCTGTCGCGTATCTTCTTATCTTACTCTTACAGAAAGGTCCGTTAGGTGAAATCTGAGTGCCCGTCTATACGAGAAAGGTCGACAGACGGGTGAAGTGTGACTGGGATTCCTTCGCTTTCTCTTTTCCTTTCACTGTCCCCTTCGTTGCCCCTTCGCTTTAGCCTTCGATTTACTCCAGCGGCAGGCTGAGGGCGTTTGGATTCCGGTTCGTTCTCTGGCGTGCCAGCTTTTCTTTTCTCGCTTCCGGCTCCGGCGGCGCTTTGAGATCCCTTCCTCCGTGACTGGGTGGAACCTTGACCCCGCTGCTGTTGCTGCTCGTCCGTGTCCAGGATCATTAGATCGATCGGAGGAGTTCCGGGAAGTAGGCCCCTGGAGAGCCCGGAGTCGATGGACGACTCCCTCCCGGTACGTGTCCAGATTTAGCACCCGGGGAATGAGGGGTTCCCTCTGGGCCGCCCAACGATGATTTTGAAGATACGGTTGCTCTCCGAAGAGCTCTCCCGGGCCGAGATCCATCTCCGCTAGATGTTCGAATCCGTTATCCGAGTCACTATGGGCATTGTCGGGCTGGACCTGTCCTCCGAATGCTGCTGAGCCGGTTGAGCTTGTATTCCGGGGTAGGGGAGCCTAAGTCCATTCGTTTCTCTAAGCTCGGGAAGAGCTTCAGGTTAGGAAGGTATCGGCTTCTGCATGATTGGGACGAGGATAAACACCCACAGGACCGTGATCAAGGTTATAAAGGTGCTACCAAGTGGATTCTGACGGCCATGGTAGCTGAAGAGATAATAGAATGAATATATCCGAGGAGAAACTTAGGATTTGGTGTAACGTGAGAGAAGGCGGGGAACGGATACAAAAGGACAAGGGGTAGAAGTAATAGTAACCGATAAGTTAAAATATGAGTGAATGTATAACACTAAACAATGTGAAAGAATAGTTTAAGGGAAAAAGGGCTTCCGGGCGGGCGGAGATCAGGATGAGTTAAATGAATATAGAGTCGCTAGAGGGCACGGCGAGCGACTCGCAGGTCGTGTGGCAGTCCGTTAGACTATATATCCCCATATCACTACCATCGCCTTTGTATTTTCATCGACGTTGAGGAAAGACCGGTTTCCGTTTAGTACAATGATTCTGACTCTGAAAGTATCGGAACTTGTAGCATTAACCAAAAAAAAAAAAAAAAAAACCAACGGAACCCTACGCGCTGTCATCCGGTGGCGCCATATAATTGAACCTCAAAACCGTTGAGTAAGCATGCAATTAGTAGTCTTAGCCTTAACTTAGCACGCTAGCTATCAGACTTAGGGGCGTTAACTCAGGACGCTAAAAGGAGCTTTATACTGGACCCGTATGGTAACTACCAAAAGGAAATACCGAGATCAAAAGTTCGAACAGTTTGACACATATAAAAAAAGGATCAGAAGCGTTCCTCCTCAATACACCGTTCTCCGTGAAATAATTAAGTACACATTTTCCTTTTTAACATTGCATTAGCGCTCAAGCTAGCAGAAGCCCAACACCACGGCCCTGTGACTATATCCAGTACACACCGCAATTAACGGTACCTCCTTTGTAAAATATCGTATCGCTCTCACCCTTCGTTTCACAAAAATTCCTTGTATTTTATGTTAATATCCATTTCCCAATTTACATCTAAATATTGCACCTTTTACAGCTCATGAATTCCAAGCGCTTAGATATTGGGAACCATGACTCCCTCCAGACCCAAGGTTTCAATCAGTACATGCATGATGTTGCACGGTTTTTAGTTCACTGGAAATGGGAAAAGCAGCTGCGTAATATGAATATAATAGCTCGGACGGGGATTAGCTTGAGCAAACGGTGTTTTTATTAATTAAGAGCGAACTTCACGACCTTGTTGGTCCAGGATTTAAAGGTCTTGACAGCGAGTAATTGAATCCAGAGACAGCGTGAAAAAAACCGACTGATTCTGGATTCTAGATCGTGTTCAAGTTCTGGTTCTGGCGAATCGAGACTCGGGTTTAGTTCGCTTCATCGTGCGTAAGAGGGGACGCCTATATACAAGATCTAGCGATTTACTTTTTTCTCCAGGCCTTCTCAAGTTTGAACTACATTATAAGATATATAGGAAGAAAAAGCTATCCTTGCTTATAGAAACCTTAGCGCACAAATAAATAATCGAGGCGCTTTCCAATATTACCGTGGGACGTCCTATATCGGCAGATACTTGGAAATGTATGAAGCAGCAACCAGACCACCCTTCTCCCCATTTTCATTCTCCTAAGCATGCTGTGCTGTTTCTGTTGAGCAATCGAGGATCGTTGATCTTCTAAAGCATTTTGAATCACGGTCAAGAACGTTTTTATTTCATCTTGAGGTATTTCAGAGTCCGTCTGACCATGATGATGGTGCTGCTGGATTGTACCGCTTCTTGGGTTCATTTGAAGATCCTTACATAATAGATTGAAATAGCTACGGTACGGTAAATTTCGGTACATCTTATAGATCTAGAAGACTGCAGGAGTCTACTTGATTTCAACGCACCTACAAGATACTCCTGAGCTTGCTTTATAGCTAGCCACAGCTCCTCCGCAAGCTGTTCTGATGCCCATGTTGTTCCCATCTTCTACACCTTCCAACCAAGCAATTAACTTCGATCCTGAACAAGTTCCAAGATGATGAGCCCGAACCGGGTACCCTCCTCACACTCGCAAACTTGAAGGCATTCCTCGAAAACCTCGTTTGGACCCTTCCAATTTTGGTTTTGGTACAGACGAGTTTGTAAGAGATTCCGGGGAGTCGAGCGGTTTCTTTGCTAATCCAATGGTCCTGGACCCGTTCCAAACTGGGGTGATTTGCGACGTCGAACGTTTGGCGAACGTGTGGTACGGGAGCGGGTTTCGGCTGCGGAGGTCGATTCGCATCGACGTCAGCTGCCCGTGCTTTGCCGGCGTGCACCATGTCGAATAGAGGCTGACAGGAACAGTGTGGGCCATGCTTATCGGAGAAGCAATAGTCCCTCTCCGAGCCATACTTTTTAGTTCCTTTGGACTTAAGCAGTTCCAGTAACGCGGGGTTTTGCCCGCATTTTACAGGAAATTTGTCGTACGCGGTGCACTGGCATTTGTTGCAGACGTCGATGGCCCCGGCGTTGCCATTGCAGAACGGGCCGTAAGGGCCGTTAGGCTGTGTTCCCATTTCTCGGCGTCAACAAAATCCTTCGCGGTGAGGTGTGACTTCGGATCATGATCCACCTCTTGAAGCTCTCTTCTTCGCGTGCACCAGGGGGTCGCAGCTGCAGTGTCCATGGGCTTCGCTTTTGCAGTACCACTCCGCCAATTGACCGGCTTGTTTATACGTTCGGCCGTCCCAGTTCAGTTTCATGTTTTTCTCAAACCAATCCTTGCTGCTGCCCGTCGCACAAGAAGAAAGCCGAGTAGATTTCATCACATAAACGTTGCACCTGCAATCACTGCACCTCTGGAGTGCAGCTTGGTCTCTGGTCTTACAGAAGGGCCCGTCGGCAGGGTTTACCTGAGTGCCGTAGTCTGTCGTGTCTACATTGTCAAAACGTAGGGAGGTCGCTGGATTTGGGGCTGAGTCGCTTTCGCTTCCCCTTCGCTTTGCTCGTACCGGCCGTTCCTTCGGCGTGGGCTTCCGCTTCGCTCATCTCCTCTTCACTCGTCTCTCCTTCGTTCGGGCGCTTGCGTTCCGGTTCGCTTCCGGCGTACTACCGGCCTTTCGTTTCTCGCTTTCGGCTGCGGCGGCTCCTGCGGCGCTTTGAGCTTCGGCCGCGGCCGGGTGGGGAAGTAAAGCCTCCCCTTCTGATTTTGTACTTGCTTAGAAGTCCGACCGTGTTCCTGCTGCTTTCCGTATCCAAGTCCATCGGGTCGACTTGCGGGGAGTCGCCGAAGAGTGAGTCCTGCTGCCCAGCGGGAGAGCCGCTATCAGCAGAGCCAGCATGTCTCCTTCCTGATGAGCCAGCATGTGTGCCCGGAGAGCCTGGTGGCGAGTGGTGCGACGTAGCGGGAGTGCCGCCGGCTTTAGAAGCCCGTCTACCCCCCGAATGGCGTGGATCAGAGGAACCAGCTGGCATCCCTGGCCGGTCCAAAGATTTTCGTATTGCCCTTGGTCTTCGAAAAGGCCTTCCATGCGGCCGAAATCCATATTTCCGGGCTCTGAATTATGTGGACTCGGCCACCCTGGGGCTGGGGTGTTGGGACTGCCCTTCTAGATGATGCTGGGGCGTCTGAGCGTGTGTTCCGGAATGCCCTGCTGTACTCGGATCCGCCCGTTTCTCCAAGCTCGGGAAGAGCTTCGGAAGGTAGTCGGCTTCCGCGTAGTTGCAAGACAGGATGAAGACCCACAAAATGATAAGGGACAGAATAGTGCGTCCAAGCGGACTCCGACGAGCCATAATGTTGGAAAAGGGTAGTTGAAGAATGTTGTAAAAGGGTAGTTGAAGATGAAGATGATTGGAAGGGAAACTTAGAGGTTCGGTGTAAAGTGGAAGAATTTACAAGGAAAAAACTGACCAGCAGTAAAGAAGACTTAATGGTTAGAAGAAAAGTAGAAAAGACAGAAAGGAAGAAGGGAAACTATAGTATAAACAGTATAAACGGTTTAAACGATAGAAGAACCCGGAAGGGTAAAAGAAATGGACACAAATAACTTGGGATATAAATGAAATGTATAAGATGCAACAATCAGAAAGAGTGAAATGGAAATAGGCTTTGAGCAGAGATCAGGATAAATTACTAGAGTATACCGAAGGAGAGTTTACGGCGAGGGAGGACAGTGAGTGGCTGCCCAGTAATTTATATACTTCTACATCGTTCCTTCCTCGATCGTACTATTCTCATAGCCGTTCAGTAAATATCGGTTCTAGCTTACCAGTAGCATGACGACTCAGGCTCCGAAAAAGATCCGGAAATATAACTTGAACGTTCATAAAAAAAAAAAAAAAAAAAAAAAACCAAGAGAACTGTACGGGCTATACCCGAAGACGCCAGATGATCCAATCTCTAAAGGCTTTATAATGGTACACCAAACACGCTAACTAGTACCAGCCCTTGAAAAAGCGTTAACCAAGCAAGCTAATGATCAGCCCCAACGGCGCTAACTCTGGACGCTAAATAGCAGCTTTATACTACGTCCCATTGGGACTACGGAGATGCCCTGGAATCCCTTACTTCCTAAGAATATGAGATGGTGGGAAAAACCCTCCGAATGACAAAGGTTACGCCGTAGACTCGGCGAATAAGGGTGTAAGAAGCAAGCTTGGTTGCTAGCTTATGACTCCCTCCGATACTTCCTCAATGGAGTATAGATAAGTATTCGCGCCGTACTAGTACGGCCAAGCGTGTTTGAAGCTCTGCGATCCTCTAATTCCGACTGAACTAGCTACTCCTCAACTTGCACAGGCCTTCCACAGCTAGATACTTCTACAATATTTTGCAGTCGTTCCCGGCTAATCATGATATTTCTCGATTGGTAAATGAACGATGATCACTAATGAATCGAAAGGGAATAGAACAGCGAGAAGATTGGAAGCTCGGGAAGATATATATAAAGTAATCAAGCAATTTCTTTCTCAATCGGTCGTTCTTTATAAAATCAAACCTCTTTTTCTTTCTTTTTTTAACATGGCATTAGCGCTCAAGCTAGCTAACTTTTCCCAACCGCGGTCCTCCATCTCTATCCTCTGTACGTGCCGCAAACTAGTCTATATATGCAATATATTCTGGCGCTTTCGTGCATCGTTGCACAAACAATCCCTTTCCATTGACATAAAAACAGCGCCGGCGAGCCTGGCCTTTGACAAAATACATTTCCCATCGATTTTTCTCAATAGATATATATATAATTTCCGAGGTGTGTGGTATCAAAGCGCTTCGATGCCTGAAATCTAGGTTCCAGCGGCCTTGAACTTATATAGCTTGAAACTGTAATATTATTGCCAGCCCTGCAGCACCTAGGAACGGTAAAGTTAACGTCGCACCACAAAAAAGGATATATGTTACAGTGAGAAAAATAGCCCTTTCAAGTTATGGAATCGCTTCCCGTGTTTAATCCGCGAAAAACACTAAGCCAAATACTATTACATGTAGAGAGCTCTTGATAAGTATAGGATTTTCTCAATGTAGGCTCTAAACTTCTTGCGCGTGATTTGTGGACGAAGAGTCAAAACTAACTTGCCTGCTCTGTAACATTCGTTTCGTCAACAATGATACTAACAACCGTTGAAAACTAAAGAGAAGCACGGTAAGCGAGTCTTGATACTCGACGCCATTTGCCCGTCTTATTATACAATCACTTTTGCCTTAGAATGGCTGCTATAGCAAAAGACGGCGGGCTTTACATCCGTTTCTAGTACATTTATACCCGCGATCTTATTCCGTAAAAATGTTTTTACAAAGTTAACTTGTTGATTATCCAATGTACAACAAGAAGAAGCAGAAGAGAAAGAAGAAAAAGAAGGAAGAAGTATATACACAATATAAAATACAGTGCTTAGGTCTCTCTCAAGCTCAACTTAGTCTGCACCTACACCATACCCCTGACGGCGCTGTCGTGCTTGTATAATGTCCCCCACACGCACTCCTAGTGTTACGGGCGTCACCATCGTCTAAAGCTTCTAGCCAGCGGATCAACTTGGAAGAACAAGCCCCGAGCTTATTTTTCCCCGTCCCGTTCTTGCATTCGCAAACCTGCAAGCACTCCTCAAATATCGTGTTGCGGTGAGCTCGAACTTCGTCCGCGTACAAGTAAGCTTCATCGAAGTTCCGGAAGTTTCTCGGTCGTCCCTTTGGTAACCCAATGATCCTCCCTGTCCCGCAGCTCCTTCGGGGATTCGATTTCCGACACCTCACGGCGAGGCTGCGTCCGCTCGGGCTGCTTCTCCAGCGGCGAGCGGTTAGCTTTCACGTCCATCGGTCGTGCTAACCGCTGGTTTATCATGGCCTGTATTGGTTTGCAGGAACAGTGACCGTCGTTGGCGGTCGTCCCGCGGCAAAAGTTCTCCGCCGTCGACTGCGCGCTCGACTTGAATGCCTCGTGCTCACCGCACCTCATTGGTCGAGGATCGTCGCCAACCGAGTACCGGCACGCCCTGCATTTAGCAACCGCCGCGGGCTTACCATTACAGAAGGGGCCGTAAGGGGGGTTTGATTGCACGCCCCAAAGGTGGCGTCCACAACGTCCTCCGCGACGGTGAAGGATCCTTGCAAAAAAAAAATTTCGGGAATTCAGCTTTGAGTGGAGAAACTCTTAGCTTAAGAAGAGCAGATACACGAAGACCGTAACAATAAGAATGGACTCTGAACAAAATGCAGGCATAAAAATAAAGAAAGGCTACAAAGATAAGCGTAAAAATAATCAATGATATTTACAGCTAGCGATATTAATTCAAGATCATTAAGGCGGAGAACGGATGGCTGTCGGGACCGCTATATATTCATATACGTAACACTACACTCCCTGCTCGATAGCTGAGCCACTGCAATAATCCTCAATGCAACCCATTACGAGAAGTACCTAAATGGGGTGACGGCATCAGACCAATACCAACATGCATCCGCGCACTAGTCTCCAAGGGCGCCAAACGTTCGAACAATCTTAAGAAAGGCGCACCGAGCGTTAATTAAACATGCCGGTTATTTGCCTTAGTTACACGTGGAAAGCAGAGACTTCGTTAAGGCAAGTGGTAAAACCCCGTCTTTTTTTTTAATGTATTTCTTCAGACGTAGTAGGATATTCTGGGTTCAAAGAGAGACGCTGGAAAAATCCCTCAGCGCTCACAACATGGAAGGCGAGAGTCCGATTTGGAAAGGTTATATATATCTATCTTGCTTGTATTTCTTCTCCTTCTTCTCCTTCTTCTTCTCGTTAGAGAGCTAGCTATAGGCAATTGAGATATCATTACACGATCTTTCTAAGCACCGGGCTTTTTTTTTTTTTTTTTTTTTTCCTTTTGAGATGATCCCAACAGTCCACATATTCAAGAAGGATAGCAACTTGAACCCACTGGCATTCGAATCAGTCTACGTTTACAAACCCAACCCCTAAGGAGGGTACTTACTGAGACTCCATCCTTCGAAGTCTCCTTCCATCCCTCTCTCACCCCCTCTCCTTCCTACCCCTCCCTGACGACCCTGACTCAATCCTCCCCTTCCTTAACACCATACACCATCTCCCAGTCCACAATCCCATTAAACAACCCGCTGCCAGCAGCACACTGCGCCCCAAAGCAATTAATCTCCACAACCTCCACATCCCACCCTCCACCTCCATCCCCTCCTCTTCTTTTCCTACAGGCCGTTTTTGACAGCGTGTAAATCAACAACATACCCTCCTCCAAAACCCCCACCCCTTCCTCCCAACAACACCTCCTAAACCTCTCATTACAACCCAACAGCGCCCGCACCAGCCCCTCAACCCCCGTAATCCGGAAACCCGTCGTCGTGGCCGTGAACGCGCTCGGTGTACTGACTTATTGCGCCTACGCGGCCGTGAGGGGGACGTACATCCTCCACTCGTTTTCGGTGGAAACATCGCTCCGCCACGGGTGTAAATGTATCACTTCCTCCCCGCCCTCGGGGCTACCGTGAATATCCCTAAGCGCCCTCCAAGCTCTAACGCTGGTAACCAGCGCTTTAAGTATACTCCGCGGATTATCGTGGGGCCCTTGTTCCCCGACGCCGTCCTTGGGGGAACAAGCGTTTAGCCGGACGAAGTAACTCCGCTTTTTCCGCCGGGGAAATACGGCGAGAAGAGCGGGAGTAGTTCATCTTCGAAGTCCTCTTTAAATATCTCCGCGACGCCTTTCGTGATTATTCCGATCCGGCTAGCTTCGTAGAGCATTTTGCATAACCGCTTCGACAGTTTAATTCTCCCCCCTTCGAACCCTTAGCGGTCGGAGAAGTGGAGTTGCAGCGGCGTATACAGCCCTCCCAGATATCGTAATTCACGCGTGCCAAACGGCGGATGTACTCGTCGCCTACTATCGGCGTAGGCTCGAACTGTTGTATGAGAGCTGGTGGGAGTGTCGCGTGCGGGTGGTTTGAGGAGTTGTAGTAGGATTGGTTCGCGAGGATGACGGAGCGCGGGACGGATGTGACGGTTAGGTTGTCGAGGGGGAGGTGGTTGTTATGTGGTTGTGGGAGGGGGGCGTTGAGAGGGTGGTCGGCGAGGGTGTTGAGGTGGTGACGGGTGGTGGAGTTGGGGACGACATGATTTTTCGTCTATGGACTGAAGAGGCTGATTTTGACCTAGCTAGATTGGGGGATGAGACGGATGGCTAGAGGTGATTCAAACGGTGGACGCTTTTTCCTAGATACCCTTACTATTAGCACTCGGGAAGGTGTAAAAAAGAGTGAGAATGAAAATGCAGAACGACAGAACTGCCTTTTTTTCTTAGGCGATGCGTCGAAAATTATTTCCGACGAGCGACAGGGCGTAATTTTCATTCAGAAATAAGAGTGTTTGGTATAATCTTTTCTATCACTGAGTCACCAAAGAAAGATCTAAGGGAAAAAAACGTGATCTTTTTTTTTAGGTACAGCAGCCTTCTACGTGTAAGTTTAAAGCGTGGCCGACGTTTAAACATTCAGGACGACAATATCAAAAGGTTATTTAATATTGATGTGAAAAAAAAAGAAAAACAATATGCCATTTTTTTTGGATCGAAGTTATGATCTTTGCGCGTTATGCTAATCAAACAATGGCGGATTTTACTGACGTGTATTGCAACAGCAGTATACCAGTTTTTAATATTGCAGCCTGAGTAATCCACCGAAAATTCATCACAAGTTATCACAACACTTCAAGGTTTTTTTTTTTTTTTTTTTTTCTTTTCTTTTGTGATATGTAGTTGGGCACTTCCGCCCAATATCGTATACCTTCGTATGTGGTTGATCATAATACTAGATAAGTAGATAAGAGAAACATAATGAAAAACAGGTAGGTTGTCCAGAAAATCTCTCCCTTTATGATCAATGATAGGAAAAAAAAAAAAGTGACAACAATGACGAGCTTTGGCCCAGATTTGATGTAGTATCTCTATTTCCCCTGAATAAACTTCCCTCCCTTGTGAAAAAAAAAAAAAAATAAAAAATAAAAAAATAAACGTTCTTGATCCATCTTTCCCCTTCTATTCCCCATATCGTCCCCCTCCATCCTTTTTGATATAAAATAATTGTCCATGTCAAAGTTTTCTTCTTCGTCTCCGATTGATTTTGCCTGTCTTTCTTGTGTGTTTAGGCGATGTTCTCGTACCCGCTCCCCCTGTTGTGCGAAGCCCTGTTGCTGAAGAGCCAGTAGATGATCATGCCGACGATGGGGAAGAGGAACACGACGAGGCACCAGGCTACCTTACCGAAGGCGTCGCGGTCGGATTTGAGGACCTCGACTATACGTTAACCAGATTTATGTTAGCAAAAAACCGTCCCACGGATCATTGATCATTGGATAAAGCCTCAGTCCCATCCCCGAGGTGAAAGAGGAGGGGATGGTATCTAACGGCTGCAAAGGGGAATGAAGGAGCGAGGGAGGAATGGAGTAAAAGAAATGGAGATGGAGTTTTTTTTTTTGGGACTTACTGAAGACGAGAATATCCAAAACGAGCACGACGAAACCGATGATGCCGCCACCCGTGCCGTAGCGCCAGGCGTTGCCGTGGGCCGCCGCGGAGACGGTCTCCTCGGCCAAGGCGAGGTACGGGAGGAAGGTGATGAGGAGGGTGAGGATCTGGTTGAACAACATTTTGCCTTTTGACTTCTAGTCTAGGTCTCTTTGTAGATGAGGTTTTCTTAGATGGAGATGGAGATGTCGCTGGTGGAGGAGGTTTGGTTGATGAAGGATGAAATGGATGTGTCGACAGAAGATATGTTTGATTGTTGATGTTTCTTCCTTTTTTTTTTTTTTTTTTTAGTGGAAGAGGGGAAGAATAAAAGGAAGAAAAGGTTAAGTTTTTCTGGGAAAAGGGTTTATTATGTGGAATTTTTTTTTATTGTGCTGGTAGAGGAAGGCTGGAGAGAGGATTCGTAATGCAGCACAACAGGGGACAACAGGGGAGGGATGGATAAGGAGAGTTTAGACTCACACAGACACTTGAGTTTTCTGGCGGGAGAGTGACGTATTTACGTCGTCTCTGTGGATTATTCTTTTTCTCCTATTGGTCGGTTGTTCGTTCCACTACAGATCTGCCCGTGGTTTGCGAGACGCGAAGGGAGGGAGATAAGATAAGATAAGCTTACGAGAGGCTTGGCATCAACAACGCCCGAATTTTTTTTTTTTTTTTTTTTTCAAAACAAAATTCTTCCCGGAGCAATTCAATTCAGCGGTGTTAAACGCCGTTCAAGACAATGTTCAAATAACGAATCTATAAGAGTTGAAGTTCTTGACTTTGTAAAATACCGATCACGAGATGATCGGAATGATGGAGACTTACTGTTGCTCCGGAGCTCGCCAACCTACTAGCTTTACCCCAGACGTTTTCGCGGATGGATCTTCCGAGCCGGCTAAAAGCCCAATAATTGTTGCACAATGACGTAGCAGCGAACCAACCTACAATTTCAACCTCAATTCAATTCAATTCAAAAACTTCTCAGGAAACCAAAAAAATAGACAACCAAAAAAAAAACTGCGTTCACGAAAACTTCCAACTACAACAAAATCAAAAAAAAAAAAAAAAAAAAAACCTCAAGAATTGAATCGCGAAAACTTCTGTTGAAAGAGATTACAAAAAAATCACGAAGGACGATGCAATCGAGCTCGAGAATCCTACGCCTGGCGTCGGTTGCCTCGCGTCAAGCGCGTACTCCGTTTCTCCGTAAGTTCCTCCAGCCTTATGCTTGGAAGCCCTCGATCTTCCCATCCTGATGCCATTGGAAGCATCCCTATCCCTCCTCGTGAGCACTTTTTCGCCATTGCCTCAACCTTCAGTCTCGCACCACCACCTCAGTCCTACACCTCACGCTCCCTCTCCCTTGTCCTATCAACCTTCCAAAACGGCTCGTGCTCTACCCTCTACCCTAATCCTGCCCCTCAATCTAATTACCTACACCCCTCCACCTCCTCCCCCACCGGCGACAAATCCAGATCCACCGATCCACCGACAAGGAGAAAAAGGGTGCAGCGACACGATGGAGGAAGCGATGCAGAGCGAGGAACACCCCACGGGTAATCCGGGTGATAGTCCCAGCGTTACCGGTGCGGAACGGGAAAGCCCGGTCAGGCGGCCAACCCGGAGGGTGAAGAAGTCGATAATAAGAGCGGCGGGACGAAGAAACCGCAGTAGTCGAGAGGGCTGATCGAATGGAAGGTGGAAAGGGAAGGGGAAGGATGAAGGATGAAGGGGGCAGGAGAGATTGTAGATGGCACCACCCTTTTCTCTTTCTGTAATTAAAAATACTCAAAAATGGGATACGTGGACCGGACCGGTTTCTTATACAAATACACCGGATTGAGCGTCATATACTGCTACGTATAACTACGTATAACTTGGTAGACACCCAATTGCCGGAAAGGTTCTACAGTGGTGGTGCGGCCAACTAGGAGACGCCAGTGCGGTTTTTCTAAGCTGCAAATTCGTTGAACGGCAACGGCGAGCTTTGAACGAATAAATTTGATTAAAAAAAAAAATTTGATAATGATGGAACTAAATCGTTTCTCTAAGTACACCAAAAAAAAAGGTGCTATTTCAATGCTCCCGTTGGATGCAGAAAAAAAAAAAAAAACTCGCAGTGTTTGATCAAAAATACATGCATACTAACGACGAAAACCATCATTCCGCGGAGAGAACAAAAATATATCCAACATGGATATATCGTAGTACGGTTTTTTATACAATTCTCACTTTAACAACCCACAACACCATCCTCCAACCCCCCATCACAACCCCCTCATCGACAACCCCCCTCCGAACCTCGGCAGCCTCAAAACGCCAAACCCCACCGTGCCGCGATTCTCCTCCCGCCTATCCTCACCACAGCCTCAACGACAACTCCGCACTCTCCGCACTCCCTCACCGCTACCTCTTCTACTTCCCCACCACCCGTAACGAACACTACGACTTTATCCCCCCTCCTCGCATCGACGTAACTCGTCCCGTCGCCGGAACGATCTAATAGCAGCGATACCATCGCTTTAACTAGTTCTTCCGTGGAGGGGAGGGACGGGATGGTACCGGTTTCGTAGGGGTATGTTGCGTTGGAACGTATGCTGGCGACGGAACCGCTGCGGGCGTGCTCCACTACTCTCACGCTACCGATGCTGTCATTCCCGGAGTGGAGTTGGAGGAGGAGGCAGAGCGTGAGTGCGATTTTGGAACTACGACGGATACACCGCCCAGGCCGCCCATGACTTCCTCGACGGCGTCCCTGGCTTCGGAGAGGGTAACGGAGGGCGTGGAGGCTACGTATGCGGCGATTTTACACAAGATAAAATACGCGGAAAGTCCCCTCGGCCGTTTCCGACGCTTATTGCTGGAGGAGGACGAAGCAGAAGGGCCGATCGTTAAATCCTCGTCTACCGTTATCAAGGATACCGGAATGCCCGCGTGCTTACCCCGGAAGGATTCGACGGCGGTGGTAAACGTCGCCGGTGAAGCATAATTCGACGATAGTAATAAAATCCCTTACTTTCCCCGGAAGTAGGAGGGGGGATGCCTGCGGCGTGGGGACGCAGAGGTTTAACGCTTCGACGATTTTATTCGTATCCGGCGACCCGCTAATGGCAACGGAAACGCCCCGAGCGGAAGAAGTTAAATCGTACAGCACGCTTTCCGTACCGACGGCGGAGGAGGCCGCGATGACGGTTATGTGTGACTGGGAGTACGTAGAGATGTCGGAGCGGTGGATGATGTTGCTGGAAGATATTGTGGTTATGGGTGTTGAAGGTAGTGGGAGAGGGCGGTTGAAGGAGTATGGTCGGCGGCGGGGGGAGGAGCAATGGGTGGGATGGGGATAGTGGCGTCGCGGGAGGGGACGTTCTGGCCCTATCTTCTGCGGTAGGTTTGTAGTTTGCGGAAGGTTCGGATGGGGTCGGAGGCATGTCTTTATCAGCTTCGGCTTTGGACGGGGCGGTTTCTTCCGGGCCATCCGCAGCCGCTGCGTCCGGCGCACCCGTCTTCTCCGAACCGGCCGGCGGCGGCGGCGTGAGTAAGCCGCCTCGACCTTCGCCCCACCACCTTCCTCTTGCCTTTCCTCGCACCCCCTATCGTCCTCTCCCGCAATCTCCGCCTCATGCTCCTCACGCCCGTCATCCTTACGCTCACCATCTCTCTCCTTTCCCGTCGCGTTCCCCGAGGCGGCCGCCATAACAGGAAACCCCACCACACTCATCCGATCCGGCGTCGCCGGTTCCGCACGAGACTCTCGCTGGAACTATTACTATTCGATATCATCTGCAGCGTCGGCCTTACCGTTCTCATACTCATCACCGTAGCCTGTTCCTCAACGACGGAAAACGTAGCCGACGCCGGCGTCGGGGTATACTACTTTCGTCGGCGTCGAAGATTGGGCGCGATTGCGTCTCCAAGCTTTCCTCTTCTGCTTTATTAACGTCCCCTTGCGACTATCATGCTGAAGTTGCGGATGTAAACCCGACGGCGTCCTCGGCGTCCTGGGTGTCCTCGGCGTCTTCGGTATCCGCGGTGACAACGGCGACAGCGGCGGCTTCGGAAAGGCGTTTAGTGTTTCGCTGAGCAGGGAGGGGAGTGTTTTCTTCTGCTTGCATTTTGGGGATGTGGATGTAGTCGAAGTAGAGGAAGGGAACTTTGTACGCTTGTAGTCGGAGTCGAAGTCGAAGTAGCAGACGGGGGACGTGGGGAGGGGGAGGGGAGTAGTCGTCCGCCATTGGTTCCTGGAGTTTAAATGGGAGGGGAATGTGAATGCGGACGAAATGGTGGCTGCAGGGAAATACCCAGTTATATAAGGGGCCCAAAGGACAGGGAAATGACCTCGTTATAAGAATCGTGAGGAGGAAAGGGTCCTGGCGGTAGTGGAAATATAGGGGTTATTTGAAGAGTAAAGGGTTTCTGCCTTTCGCAAGCGAGCCGGAATTTTAGGTTCGTCCGTCTTTTTAAAGAAGCAGTCTAATAAGACAGAGAGAGAGGCGAGACAGGAAGGGCTGGTGTCTAAGTCAAAATGCGAACTATCCTGGCGGTGGTTCCTGTTCGGTTCGACTTCTGAAACATTCCAACGGTTGCGAATCTTGCGATGCGAGGGAGAGGAAAGGATGGACAGGCAAAAAAGACACGGCAGAGAGTCAGGGACAAAGACGGACAAAGATCGCCGCGGAGAAAGGAGGAAATTCGTTTTAGCTCGGTGTTGGTTTGGCGGATTCAGCAAGAATAAACGACCCGAAAAACTGTTTCGAAGAGCGAAAACAGATTTGCCCCGCCCGAAGACACAACAAACCCCCCGCAATTATCCCTTAGTGGCGCAACTTTTTTTTTTTTAGTTTAAGGGCTCCACAGGGGGACTATCAGTCTGTTGCTCATGAGACGCGTGTATGCGGCATTGCGAAGGGGTTTTGGGTCTTAAGGGCCGAGATAACAAAATGCCACGACCGACATTCTCATGACCACCCCCGAGCGGTGGCTCAGATGGCTTTTTTCGGCGTCGATGTCAATATTGGGCATCGACATTCACCGATCCCCCGATCTGTTTGCCGTCGGGGGGAAGAATTGATGAACTGCGATGCTCGATCGTTCCCCTCAACGGAAGATATTACCCGACACGACAATGGGAGCCGCGATAAGTTCTACACTACGATACTCGTACACTCGAGCTCGGCGATTTCATTTCTCCATATGTTTAGAAGGGCTCTTCGTCGCCGATGTTTATGTGAATTAATGCTTGCATCATCCGTGTCACTCGGACTGCACGGATATTCTTGGTGATCGTCCCGCTTTTAAACCCATGGCGTCACCCCGCACTTGAAGTCCTTTGCATGCAAAAAAAAAAAAAAAAAAAAAAAAAAAACTGCTTATCGTACTACGGTATTTCGCAGTGCGATAGCGGGGAAAGCTGTCAATGTCAAGGTGGGAGCTAAAAAAAAGCTTCATAAATCCCTCATCGCTTACTCCTCTTTTCCCTTTTCACGTTTTTGATATTTCTCACCACCATACCGGAATTCTCTGTGATTGATCATCTTCGAAAGTTTCACCAGCTCAATCGATCCTATACCGCTTAAGTCTATAACCTGCCCCCCCCAAAAAAAATGTCTGCACCGCCTCCGACGACCACCGCCGCGAGCGCGGCTCCCGCAGCCGCAACGCTCCCCATGCTCCCCGACTTCTCCCTATCGCAACACGTCATCGTCGTCACCGGCGGCGCCCGCGGCCTCGGCCTCGCGCAATCCGCCGCCCTCCTCGAATCCGGCGCCACAGTGCACGTCCTCGACGTCCTCCCCACCCCCGATCCAACCTTCACGACCTCCAATCCACCGCGTACCCTCCACTACCACCAGTGCGACGCGACCGACGAGGTCGCCGTCCACGCTCTCTTCGAAAAAATAGCGAAGGAGGAAGGGAGACTAGACGGATTACTCGCGTGCGCGGGCATACAGCAGGAAACGCCGGCTCTAGAATGCACGTCCGCCGACTTTCTAAAGCTCCTTAACGTAAACATCGTCGGCGTTTTCCTGTGCGCTCAAGCCGCCGCAAAGCAAATGATAAACCTCAACACTCCCGGATCCATCGCGTTCATCGCTAGCATGAGCGGTACAATCGCAAACCGCGACCTGTTGTGCTGCGCGTTAATACTTCGAAGGCGGGCGTGATACAACTCGCGAGGAATCTAGCGACGGAGTGGGGGCGGCATGGGATACGGGTTAATACGATAAGTCCGGGGTACATTGCGACGGCGATGACGGAGATGCTGTTTACGCAGTTTCCCGATAGGCCGAAGGTGTGGGGCGGGCAGAATCCGCTGGGGAGGATGAGTAGGCCGGAGGAGTTTAGGGGCGCGGCGGTGTTTTGATGAGTAAAGCCAGCAGCTTTATGACGGGTGCGGATTTGAGGATCGATGGGGGCATTGTGCTTGGTAAAGAAGGGAGAGGGAGGAGGGGTGGGGAAGAGAGGGGAGGTGTGGTCGCCGACATTTCAACGAACGTATAGAGATGACAAAAGAAATCATTTTATTACGGGGTTTAATATCGCACGTAAGTAAGGTCAAGGAGAAAGGACATCCTCTGGCGTATCAAGCTTCTCTACGGCAGTAGGATCAGACAAACGATAAAAATTGTAACAGAGGTCGTGAATATCAAGATATCTTTGTCCTGCCATATTTTGCTAACCCGAAATAATTCTATCTCTCGCGAGTGATCAATGAGTGATTTTCACCGTACTCGGATTGAATTAAAAAAAAAAAAAAAAATCAGTGGGCTTCATTTTCGCCCCTGCTGGGATCCAATATCGAATCTTTGATAAATCTCCCCAACATTAGACGATAATCACTGTTCCCGTTTTAGCCACGCGGCTCCTAAATTCCCATTTAATATTTTTAAATATAATATACAGCCAGGCTATAGGTATCAATGTGGATTAGAGGCATCTGCTAGGTACGCAAATCAAGATAAATATTAAGCAGACGCATGTAATACAAACTATCTACCTTAGCGAAGGATGGGGCCGGAACCGATTGGGGTATCAGTTTGAACTCGGAGGTTCCGTTGTAGGGGGATACCGAAGCGACGGGCGCCGCTGTTCTGGAGTCACGTAGTTAGAATGTGTCAGGCTTGGAGCGGAGGCTACGGCCCGCATCGGCGGCAAAGTTTGAGCTTGAGCTGGCGGACACGGAAACGGGTCAGGGAAGCCACGACTGATCGGTGGCAGAGAGCCGGGGAAAGCATGTGGCGAGGGCGCTACCGGAGCTTGTCCTGGTGAATAGCCAAAAGCGCCGCTTGAGCTCGAACCCCCGTAGTAAGGGTTCTGATATGGGTGACCGATAGAAGGCGCCGGAGGAAAACCTTGAGAAACTGCGGGGAGTCGAGGGTCGACACGGGCGGGAGCGTAAAACTGCGATTGTGGCGCCGGTGGAGGCGGAGGACGTGGTGCTGATGCAAATGCTGAAGCCAACGGCGGTGCTAGTCCTGACGCCGTTCGGCCTCCGAGTCCGAAAGCCCCTCGCCCGTCTCTTTTAAAGTCCTGGAATTTGGTCCAGCGTGTTGGGCAAGCCAGGCAGCCACCAGTCTGGGCTGCTGCGTTAATTCTAGTAATGCCGGTATCCTTGAGATCCTATCGACAAGATCCATCTCCTGTTCGGTTGTGAAGTTTTGAATTGGGTCCTGTCCAGCCCGTACGGCGGTCATCAAATCGACCTACGGTGATTCTATGCAGCATTTTTTGACTGCCTCCTGTTGAATATATTAGCTATATACTTTCTTATTGAGTTATTTCTCTATCGCCGGAGGACTACTGTCACAAGGCAGTTGATGGTCAACTCAATGAAGGTTGCCGTTCCAATCCCTCAAGTAACCAGCTGGAGACATAGGAACAAGGAGGACCTATGAATAAACATATATCCTTTTGCTTACCCGAAGTTCATTCCATTTCTTCTTGTCCTTCCCTCCAGGATTAGGGATGCGTAAAAAGGCACGGACTTCGTGGGCTTTTCTAGACCAAGCAAAAGAATAATCCTTTTTTTCTTTCGTATATCTCTGACTCCTTACCCTCATCACCAGCTCGCACATTTGCTCCTCAGGCGTGAAGACTTCATCCTTCGGAAACGCGTCGCGGTGTTGAGGGCTTAGTCTGAAATTCCGCTGCGAATCTCGTTTCGTCGAGGGACCGCAACTCTTGTAACGTTTCGATTACCCCACCTTCCAGCGTATAAATTCTCTTGGCTGGTCCTCGGCCAGCGCTTTATCCAACTCCTTCGCAAGTTTTGGCTCCTCCAAGTAAAGTAGTCTCCGCAACTCTTCAGTCAGTTCGGGGTCCTTTGGTTCCTGCATCGTAATGTCCTGGCCCTTGTTTGGCGGCGAGTTCGATGCAGAAAATGCTTTTTCTCTACTTCTTTCTTCTCGAATCCCTCCTGCTCTCTTTTATAGTTGGTTTAGATCGGAATCTCAGCCTTCTCCGAGTCTCAACGCGGCTGCCCCCTTTTAAATTCTCCAAGCGGGGTTCGCCACGTCTTCTACCCTAAGCCTTCTTCATAAGCATTATTTCCGATGCACGGACAGGGAGGCGAAATGGTGGTTCGGAGCTTTAGAGCCTTGTTTCTCAGCGTTTAAAGCAGCTTGTGCATTTCGGCATGGCCGCGCTTCCCTTGCTCTTTTACAAGATCTATTTCCGACATAGGCAGGAGCATTCAGTCCTCGGATGATGGTTGCAGATCCCTCAGCCGCCCGGCTACGAAGGAGAAGCTGCGGTCTGTGCGAATCCTTGTACATTCAAGTTGTCGCCTTGCGCGGATAACGTCTTCCTTGGTCCTATTGACATTATAGTTGAAGATGCTGTTGGTTATCACTACAAGAACCCTTGTTCCTCGTGTAATAGATGTGCCTCAAAAGATTTGCCCGTCAAGCGCAGATAGTACCCATTAATGTACAGAGTACTGGCATCCGGAGGGCTATTATAATCAAAACTAGGTCAAATTCCAGTAGCAAGCGATCGCAGTAGCAGCTCTAGCGGCAGGTATAGGTAAGATATGTGGTTCAGGGGCCGGGTATTCTCGGCGCTGCCATCGCTTATCCAAGGGGCAAGTTATATCGAAGTTGGCAACGATTATTATGGCAGCTCAGTAGCATTCCTGGTGCACGGGTAGGTTATATATATACAAATGGTGCGGTAGAACTTAAATACAGTATCGCTCCCCGAATTCTCCCTACTCATTCGGAATTCACTCCCATATAAACCAAGTCCCTTGTGAGTTCCTTGCTTAGGTTACCCCGGATATTCCTTCAGCATGCGACGGTTAATAGAGTTCTTCAATACCACGTCCGACTCTGCTGAGCAGCCTCGAGTTCTGCCACCTGCTTCTGAATTTTTACCAATTTTCTTTCTAGGGGCTGATACCATTCCTCAGAGAGCTCCTTGACGATATAGTACGTTACGGGCCTGGCATAGAATACAAAACCCCTCTCCAGGAGAATATCCGCTAAGAAATCGAGCTTCTCCAAGACCACGGGGTGGCGCTTCCCGTACAGGCACTGATCCAAGAACAAACTCCTTTCCAGATGCGTTATAGACTTGACGTAATCTTTGCACCTGCGGTAGTACATACCTAGGTCGCCCAGGACGTTGGATATCTGTATGGTGTCGTTTGGGTAGTACATTTCCCTGATCTTGAGGTAATCGAGGAGATGGGTCTCGAGAGCGTCTGCCGTGTCGCCTAGGCGGCGCCGAAGGTCGTCGTAAAGGAGACGGTGTTCGATCCGAAGCACGTAAGTATTGGTCGGAGGGAGATGCAGATCCTCAGCGAGGATTTTGCACTCCTCCAAAAGAATCGTGGTCTCGGAGTAGAGACCGAGTTCATCACACCATAGACCCAGGTTCAACAACGAACGGAGTGCCAGCTCGCTTCTTTTCAGGCCAAACTTTCCCCGGACGTCGAAAAGCGACTTTGCGAGCTTCGAGCAATAAGGTGTTTCTTTCCAAAGAAGGACCTCACACCCATATCCACGCGGAAAATGATATCTGATCCCATTCTCCGCAGCTGCTGGTCCGCAAATGCTGCACGGCATCGTACAAGTTCTGCAGCCCACAGCTTCGAGTATAAGTTCCCAAACATAGTCAAAGTCATAGGCCTCAGCGTCCTCTAGGGCAACCGCAAAGTGTGCCAATCGCCGCAAATCCTTCTTCCCTTGGTCCGGTTACATCGATGGGGATAACGCTGCGATAATCCCCAAGGTTCTATTTTTAGACATTCTCTTGTATTCTTTGTCTACCGCGCTTAGTTTTGCCCGCTCCATACGGCTCGCAAGATCTATCCTGATTTCTCGCGATTGCTGCGGATGTTTCGCAGGGGACTCAGAGCTTGGGTTTGGAATATCCAGGGCAACAGCTATATCGTCCGTATCTGTGTCTATCTCTTCTACAAAGCTATTAAAGAAGTCAACACAAACACTGGTCTTACGGAGCATTGCAATCTCAACGGAGAAGTAGCTCTCAGGGACAAAACTGGATTTACTTACCCCATTTTCCACCCGACGACCTGGACAATGCTACATCTGAACCTCGTTCACCGGGAACTCCAGCGCAAATCGTTCGCCTGTGCAAATTTTGAGTATTCACGGCATAGAAATAATCAGGGTCTATGCCGCAGAATCTCAATAATCCTGCGGCGAATTCCTCGATGAAGAGGTCGGACCATGTCAACGGATCTGTGTTGTGGAAACGGGTCGCGGCTGGACTCGGCGGCCTCGAGCGAACGACTACTTCCCAGCTGTGTGTCTCGGCTGGAAAATGGTCAAGGGAAGTGTCGTTGCCGAGAGGGCTATCGGAGACTAGAGCACAGTCCAGTTCGAACTCCCAATCCATAGCAGACGCCATATATGGAGTCTGGGCGTGAGATTGTTCGCAGGCAAACTCGATTCCGTTAGGGCTTAGGGGTACCTCTGGAGGGGGCACTATCAACGGAAACACTATGCATGAGTACGGGAATAACCTTTATAGAAATATGGATATTGTATAGTGACTTACCGCCGTCTCTACCCCGTCTATTCCAAATCGACTGGACCTTGCTCGGATCGATCGCCTCGCCGGAATTCAGAAACCGCGGTATTTCACCTCCGCGCATCTGGATTTGCTGATTTATGTACTGCCGTTGCTTTTTTGTAAAATACCGTCGGTCGGACCATTTCCTGAGACGTTGTTTATATTGGCGTTCGCTATTCCAGAGATAGTTTACAGTGAGTAACTTGGCCGTTTACTTTAAGACAATCAATGCCTGCACGCCCGCACGCAACAGGATCACGTACCTAGCTTCAAAGCCTGTTTCCCGTTGTAAAATGGTTCGGATCTCCGATACCGGAACATTTTTCTTGCGAAGCTTCAGTATCCTATCCTTGTAGACCTCCCAATCCCTTTCCGTCGTGTAGACTCTGGTAGCGAGGGGAGCCTCGCTCGTCGAATGAGCCCACTTGATCTGCATCGAGGATATTTCGTCGTAGTCTGAAATTTTACGGAATTGAACCTTTTAAAAAATCCGATGTTATTGTCAATGAAGATACATCATTGAAGAATTGTAGCGTTCATATACGGACCGGGACAGGGGCCATCTGGATGTATATATAATTTCTCTGTTTACATATTTTTATATCTCCACGCTGGGGTACGTTAGTATCATGTGTCGGGGCCAGAGCAGAACGCCACAAGGCTGATTGCTGAGAATTTGCATGATTTCCGGCAAAGCCTCCGGGAAAACTCGTTTAATGAAGCGAATCAGGACAAAGCCCAATTTGCCATATTTAGTTTAGCTTCTGGTCCCACCCGATATACAAGCTAGCCAATCAGGTAAATGTCCAATTTCTAAATCTGGTTGCGGCTCTGAAAAACTCGTTTCCGCGAGATGTCGGGAAGCACATGCCCGTCCTCCACACTGCGGACTTGGTTTAGTAAGATCGGCAGACAAAACTGCCCAAGGCCGCGAGGCGTCTGTATTGAGCAGATTGCTACATGTTGCGGATTGCTCTGAGAACTCAGACTGGCGCTGATGAAGGTCAGTTTCAATTTTGTACTCTTAAGTTTTTTGTCTCAGTATAAATGTTACATTTAGCTTTACAGAATAAACTAGATCAAGACTCGATATAGGGTAAACTTGGCGATTGTGAGTTATGCTTTGGGTCTATAAACGAAATAGAAGATCTTACAATCAGCAAATTAAGTACATATCCGCCGTCCAACGTGGGTGTTAGTCAAGGCTTCTACTCTTCTTCATGATCTCAAGCTGGAAATTTAGCTTTGACCTCTTCGGTTTCTTCCCTATGATCTAGAGTACTAACATCTCACGGCTAGCGCGAACATCGCG
The DNA here is from genome assembly GCA_002224055.1 of Pezizomycotina sp. ARF18. NCBI lineage: Eukaryota > Fungi > Ascomycota > Pezizomycotina sp. ARF18. Next base: position 31,398 of record AZLU01000248.1, on the reverse strand, counting down.
ATAGCCACATCTGGCACCTACTAAACGCCACACTTTAGGAAGAGAAGAACCGGAATAGAACATCATCTGTGAGGGGCGGCACAAGCCAAACCAGTAATAAGTACGATCCATTTCAAGCAGCAATGGCGAGAACAGGCCTAGCCTGGCTCTCCCCGTCCTGTGTCATTAGGTTGATATGATCTTCTTACATGTAAGTAAGAGTATTTGTTAGATAGGGATCGTGATGCCTAGAATGTCAGGTATCCTTGAAAGCATGTAATTAGATAGACGTTTAAATAAAATCATCATCATCATCATCTTCGGTTTCTTCTGTTTGCATCTCCATCTCCTCCTCATGAACCTTTGCCTCCACTTCATGCGGGAGATACCATCTCTGGGAGGATTTTTCTATATAGTGAGAGATAGGCTCTACATAAGACATCAATCCTTTTGTTTCAAGAACTGATGCTATCATACCGAGAGTTCTTAGAGAGTGGGGGTTGTTTTCACCGTGAAGAACGTTGTCCATGATCAAACACCGCTCATAGTACCTGATGGCTTGGGTATAATCCTTCCGCTTCGCGTAAAGGCTACTCAAAGAACCATAAACGTTGGATCTATACGCGAGGTCCCGCGGGTAATGAGCTTCATACGTCGTAAGGCCATCTATAAAGGCCTTCTCGAGCTCAGCGGTGGTATTGCCCATGAAATGAAGCCGGTAGTCATTCAGTTCGTATTTGATCCGCAGAATGTATCTGTTTTCTGGAGGCAGCCGTAGGTGGTTCTCAGCAATAATTTCGCAGTCCGGTAGGATTTTCGCGGCCTCGTCGTAAAGATCCAGTTCCGCCAACCTCTGAGAGAAGTATAATAACGTTTTTCAAGGTCTGCATGTTATTTCCCCGACAAAAACGCTTACTATGTCGAAAGAGCGTTTTCGCAATGGTCTCGCACTGCCAGCGGCTATTCTTCCTCCAATTCATCATACTGAGGCCGATTGATAAAGCTTTGAATGCTATCTGGTCTCGTTTTCCGCAAGGCCATTTTAGATGCTCAGAAATGCTGCGACAAATTCCATCGCATCCTGTAGCCTTTGATATCAGCTCCCAAGAACTCTCTTCGAATCGAAAGGAATCGGATAACATGAGACCAGGAACAAATATATCGTCCTTGTCTGAGGCTGGTATCTGCCGAGTTTAATTTCGCAGGCCGCCGCAAGTTCCGCAAATTTCTCCCGGGCATCTTCGTACCTGGACAGGCGTCGTAGGCTTCGCGCTATGAGTTCCATGACTTCTAATACGATCGAACAGTGCGGCCCAAGGTTCTGTCTGATATTATCAAAAAAATCGGATTCCTGCAGAATTCTCAGAGCCCCTTCATAATCGCAGACACGATACCTTGCTTTTGCATCATTGTACTTTAACTTGGCGGCCTCGAGAAGGTGGCTTCTGAGACGACGCTTGGTAGGGTTGCGAGAGTCTCGCCTTGCTTCAGTAGTATTCAACGGATGTCTTTTTTCGTATTCAACGCTGGCTTTTTCTGTTCTTGGAAAGTTTGAATCTTCCATCGCATTTTCTACTAGTTGTTTGGCTTCTCCATCTGAGTTAAAGAGATCTTCTGGAGTAGACTTTAGGCTTTGCAGGCATATCGGTGCCGGCGCTTCGTCAACCTTACTGTGATCCCAGTCCAGCCCTATTTCCTCGATAAAAAATCCGTTTGAGCTGAATGTGCCACTTAAGGAACTTGTGAAGAAAAGTGAGCTTTACGCTTGCTCACAATGCGTATTCAATATTCGATGGCGGGTCCACATACCTGCAGTTGTTTATCGCTCGACGGGATGGAATGGGTAGCAAGGCATCAAATTTGGTTCTCCACGCTGAACGAGCCGGGCTTAACGCTAGTGGTGACTTTGAGGGCCCCGTAAAGCGGTTTTCGACGTTTCATTATCGTTCACCCGCTCACACTTGAAGTTAAGCGTTATACCGTATTCTTTCAATAGCCTTGCCGCAAATTCCTCAATGATAAGCGTTGACCAATCCAAGAGCTCGTCATCAGTCTGACCGTGCTTGTCCTTTATTGAAGTCGGGGCTACGTGCCACGTTTCTAGAACGTTAGGAGAAGATTTGCATGGAGTGGAGTCCTCGCTGATCAAAGAGAAATTGATGTCGTGTTCCCAGTCCATATTTACTGTCGGGCCAGCATCGGAGGATCCGACTTGCAACCCGAGGGTTGAACATCGAGGGGTAAAAACTTCAATTCCATTGGGACTTAGGGCATCATTAGGGGGATGCCTAACGAATGGTAAATATTAGTATACTCTACGTTTGAACGTTTTGCGCAGGCGGGTTACTGGATGACAAACTGACACTCGTCTTTGTCACGTCTCTTCCACATGCTCTCAACTATACTTGGATCGACCACCTCCCCGCAATTCTGAAATATTACAGAATTTCCGCGTATCCGAACCTGTTGGGTTATGTAGCGCCTCTGCTTCTGGTTGAGGTGCCTTTTGCTGCCCCATACTCTAAACCTTTGCTTGTACTGAGATACACTGCGGTTCGGGTATGTTAGCTCCTAAGTCGATAACTGAACGCAATACCGACCGTACTGAGACTTACGTTGCTTGGAAACCCGTTTCCCTCTGAAATGTAGCAATAATTTCAGTTAATTGAACTTTCTGCCTCCGCAGCTCAAGTATTCTAGACTTGTACTTCTCCCAGTCCTTCTCAGTTGTATAGCTCCTCGTCGAACGCGGTGTCTTGCTGCAGCGTCTGGGGCCGACCACTTGATCTGCTTGGGAGGCATATGTCGAAGCGTTCGGTAGAAACCGAGTGAGTTATATCGCGTTGAACAATGTGATTAGGATATTGGTATACGCAGATTATTTAGGACATCGGTATACGCAGACAATCTGCTTGGAACGTGTTCTTGCAATTGGATCGATTGAAGATACCGGGGCTTCCTCTGGACTTTATAAATCCGAGCTAGGGCCATTGTGGTGGTGTAATCCTGGAGGGGATATACTGCCGACACCTCGCTTCAGAGATTCAACGCCAGTCAACGCTGAATATTCTACTTTCGGCTTAGTGCGCCTAGGTTTGCTTGGTTGGCCTAGCCCACCGCAATTTACCAGTGAAAGCAAAGTTGAATTTACCAACCTTGGCAGGTTCTGACCAAACTTCGTATAGACAGACATACTGAAATTAGACGATGTTCTAAATGTTATTGCTTTTTTTAAAACAGGAGAGCAACTTCATGAAACGGAACCGTTTTGAGGCTCAATTGCTGCGCACCGAAAACATTGTCTTCCTCCCACGGGCTCAGATAATGACAGCTATGGATGTATCTTTCTTCAGAGTCACATCCGTCTAAGATGCGCTATATTGCATGGTCTTATCAATGTCCGTGTTTGCACCTTGCCGTGCATACGATCGGATATGAATCGGACAAACTGGTTTATAACGTTATATCATGTAACATATTCTGGATGGACAATACCAGACAATACTTCACTTTCAGGGAGAGTACCTCATGGCCTACGCTTGGAATCCGATGCGATACTGTACATTTTTCATGATTTTATTGACAATCCCGCCTCGCTAGTATCGGTAATCTGCTAATATACGAAAAAAGAGAAGTACACATCGCGCCGAGCTACATTTGAGTAGTAGCTAAAAAAACAGATCGTAGAGGATCGGAACTTCGCCGCTTCAGGCAATCTGAATAATCTCCCGTCTCGACGCCATTGCTTCGACTTCCGCAGCCCTGGCTTTGGCCCGCAACATTTTTACATCTGCTGGCCCGTACCATCTCTCCAGTACCTTAACGATGTAATGTGTAATGGGCCGTGCATATAACACCAAACCTCTCTCGACCCACAAGGACGTTAAAGCACTCAGAGTGGATCCATAATCAAGGTATATCTCTCCAAATAGCTCTCTCGAAGTTGCTAGAGCGTGCTCAAAATGATTCAGGGCTTTCAAAATCTCTCGTCGCTTTCGGTACAGATTACCTAAAAATATCACAACGTTCAAGATACTCAAGCAATCTTGGGGCCATAAGTCTCTAGGTCTTTGAGTCTTCGGCCATAAGGCGTTCCATTTCGTCGCTTGCGTCGCCGTCCGCATAGTACTTACTCCGGTTCATCTGATATCTAATGCGCAGAACCCAGCGGTCTGTTTTTGGCAATCCGAGATCTACCCTCGCCATCTTCTCGCATTGCTGCAGCAAATCTTGCCGCGATCGTAAAATCCTAAGCCTTCTAGCGTGGAGGAGAAAGTTAAATACCCAAACAGAGTTTCATAGCTATTTCCCCGGACGAACTCCGCCCTTGCATCAAAAAGCGCAAGGGCGAGTTCAGAACGCGGAACTTTCGGGTTGGATCGCAAGCAGTTGAAACCGAAGGCCAACGCCCGGAATGTAATGGGGTCGCGCTGTACGCAGCAGAAGGGCGGGCTAAAGCAATTAGTTAAGGACTCGGAATAACCGCAACATCAGGAAAAAAGACCGCTGGGGTGTACTGCGTCACAGCGCCGGCAGCACCCTGGCGCAGCTCCCACTAAACGTCATTTTTTTTATTATTTTTATTACTATTTTTAATTTTATTTTATTATTTTATTATTTTATTATTTTATTATTTTATTATTTATTATTTTATTTTTTTAAATAGGAAAGTACTAGAATTACCAAATGGGTAGATGGGTACCCAAATCTAATAAAATTAAGGGGTAAATACTAAAAAAAAGGACGCCTTTTACTTATAAAATAATATAAACAACGTGTTCCCCCGCAATTCCTCAATTTTTCTAAGTCTTTTTACTTTACTTCTCATAGATATCTTTACTTATAATAATATAAATACTTAAGTTCTCTAGATTCTTTACGGTAAACAAACTATTCTTACTTATTACATCTAGATTATTACTTATAAGCTAATAGTATAATTAAACTACTAAAGTATTAAAACAAAAGGTACATATAAGGTAAAAAGGTATATCTACGCCCGGCGTAACTTCCTAAAGCTCTCTACGCCCGGCGTAAAAGATTTTTATCGTTTCTCTAGGCGTTATTTAAGTCGCCGCGCTGTGCCGGCCTGCGCCGGCTATTTATATGGGTGGTATAGGTCGGCGCAGCTGGGCGCTCGGATTTTTTTTTTGCTGATGAACGGTCGTCCCACCCCACAGCTTTCCAAATCGACTCCCAAGGTTCAACAAGAAAATAACTAATTTCGGCAAAGTGGAAGTACGTCAATCGTGTCCGGAAATTGCGTGGGCCGAATTTCATCTCGTAGAATTTTGGAACTTGGAGGAAATTCTCTGAAGCTTCGGAATAGCGGCATACCGATAAAAGGCAAAGGGCTTTCAAAGCCCGCCCTCTAAGGAGACCTGGCTTCCGATCCGAGGGTTCTCAAGATAATGTTTAAGCAGTCACATCGTTCGAGATCGTTTAGAGCGCCTTTAGAATCGCCGTTACAGTGCTTTCCTCTCGCCTGCTGAAGGTTGACGAGAGCGGCTTCGAATTGGAGATCATCCTGGCCGAATTGAATAGCTCCTTGCCAGGATGTTGCGTCTGCATCGAATATTCCAGCATAATGGAGTTGCGGATGACTTTGCGTATGAGTTTCGGACACAAGCCTTCCAAAGCTTCTATCCGGCGTTGTTTCATTAAATTTTGCAACATCCGAGCTTGAAGCTCGTATCTCTGTCCGCGTTTCTGATATACTAGTACCTGCCACATTATCAACCTTGGGCAGTATGCGAATGTATCTATCCCTTCTATTCCCTGGATCACCTTTATACCCATATCTTGTATCTGTTGTCCAAGTCGTATTTCTCTTTGCGTCTATCTTGTTGTGAATGCCCTTCTCCAGGATTATGTTGCCATCTATAACCATATCGTTCTCTGAATCCATCTCGTCGTCTGAATCCATCTCATCGTCTAAGCCTATATCCTCGTCTAAGGCTAGATCGTCATCCGAGCTCGGGACCTTGCCCCAGTCAATATCATCGGCGAAATCCGAGATGTTATCCGGGTCCGTATTGTTCTCGAGTTTGAATCGGTGTGCAAGTTCAACTTCGTTTCTAGAGAAAAACTACACGCTTCCGGTGAACTGTTCAGACTATAGAAGTGCCAGGGGGGCCGGCAAATATGATGAATCATAGCTTAGATTTTAATTTTACCTTACAGCATTGACGGCTGATATCCATGTGGTTTAACTCACCTCGTTCTACCGGTTAATCCTATAATTAAAGCTCTAATTAAGTTCTCAAACTTGACTACCCGGCGTTCCGAGCGTAGAGTTCAGCTCAACCCAAGCGCTGGATGCCCCTGGAAGCTACGACCCGCATATCCTCGCCTTGGCTGCATGCACAATAGCTGTAGTCTAGTGTAATCCCCAGAGACTCTAGCAGCTCCGCGGCGAAATCCTCAAGGATGAGCGAAGTCCAACTCAAGTGGTCGTGGTCATTGTTGTGCGTAATTGCGGGACTGTGTGAGCGAGAGCGGATAACTGGCTCCTCGCGACCTGGATCCATCGCAGATGATCCAGTGGATAGAACGTCACGGATAACTTCAGGGTCAAATTCGAGTTCCCAGTCCATAGCTAACGTTATATTCGGTGTTGGTGCGCCGGAGAGAAATCCTCGCAAGTGGGCATAGGGTCAGTACGGCCGGGCTTCTTTCGATAGTCGAATGAGGTGTTGATGGGCGAGAAACGTCGATTCCATTAGGGCTAAGGACTACATATACCGGGACCACTATCAGGTGCAGCGCTTCAGCCTAAAACACCTCTCAAAGTAGCTATTCCAAAATAAAGCACTTAGGACAGGAGACATGCAATCACTCACCTCCATCCCTACCACGCCTCTGCACACCCCTTCCACCTTCCTCTGATCAATCGCTTGCCCCTTGTAGCGAAAGAAGTGAGATCTGTTCCCCTTGGATCTGGATCTGCTGGTTTATATAACGCCTTTGGCTTTTTTTGAGGCAAATCTTATCACCCCATTTTCTCAGACGTTGTTTGTACTGCGATACGCTATTAAACGCGGAAAGAATGAAATGCTTGCGCCGCGGCGAACACATACAGGGCCAACTAATTTTGGATGAGATGTCATCTCTCTTTACCTGGCTTCGAAGCCGGACTCTCTGTGTATTGTTTCTCCTATCGTCGATAATTTGACGTTTAACCCCCGTAGCTCTAAAATCCTATCTTTATATTTGTCCCAATCCCTCTCGGTCGTATAGCTCCTCGCCGACGAGGGCCATCACCATCCGATTAGACCCACCTGGCCTGTTTTAGTGGCATATTTGGACGATTGATGAGATGGTCGCTGGAGAAGAAAATCTTTTTCTCATTCTTGAATCGTGTCCATGCGAATTGGAGGGGCCATCTAGGTCTGTACTTATAGCCTCCAAGCGTACCCATAGAAGTTGACCTCGACGATAATTTCGAGAATTACGCTCTTGCGAGGCTCGCGGCCCGCTCGCTTGCCATGTGGTGCAATCGAAAAACCAGCGAATCAAGACAAAGTTTAGTTTACTGCTTGAGTCTACATGTAGCCCTGAACTGACTAGCGAATTATAACAAAATTCAATTACCGAAAGTACATAGGGCACGTTTGTAACACAGGGCACGTTTGTAACACAGTTGACATTGAAACCTTCCGCAAGGCCGACAATATCATCAAACAAATACATGAGTATAGCTTAAGTTTCGTCTACTTTATATGTACTGAAATTCGTCAATGAAATCGCCATTAGGAATCGTATATTCAGATAAGCGATCGCCGGCCCAACGATTACCCACTTACGAGTATTAGAGGCAGCCTCGCGTCGACATACACCGTTCAGATCTCTCTCGTCAAGTCTGTATTTTTATTTTGAAGTTTGTATTCTTAAACTGCTATTTGCATTCTTAAAATGGGATTTATATTCTAAAAACGAGACTTACATTCTGAAAATGCGATTATATCATGTATTTTATCCGATGTTTTGTCCTTGGGTTTGAAGCTTCTTTTTTTCTTTATTTTTTGTCTCATAAATCAACATCCATTTCAACGTCAGCAAACAATATTTTCTCACAATCATCTTCACAGCTTCCACTCCATACAACGACCAAGGTCACCATTTGCTTCCAACTAATGACGCACTCAGGCGGCAGAACGGTCGTCCGCTTCCTCAAAATCGAACCTGACCTAGTCGAGCCTCCCGATCCCACCGTTTACCGCAGCAGGATCCTCAAAGTTCGAGCCGTAGACAGCGCAAATCCAACCGACTCAACATCAACCTCCTCCATCCCCTCCTTCCTCCACATCACTACATCTCACAAACCTCAACCCGGAATCACCATCGACGACGGCACCCCCTCTATCACTTTCCCGTTCACATGGATGCGTTGGATAGGCTATGCGCCGACTAGCTACGGAGAGATGTGGGTGAAGTTCGCTCCATCGCGCGAACCGGATACGAGGCTGTAGCAAGGCAGCGGGACCTGTCGTGGCTGGTTATTCTCTTTAGTGCGGGACGAAAGACACCCACGTCGTTGAGGTTCTATGCGAGAGGAATAGAGGGTTGAGATGTTTCTGGATGGAGTGAAGGATACGGAAAAGGCAGATCCGATGATTGCGTGGTTGAATCAAAGTCTAGGAAAATTCAGTCCGCACGACGGTCAGAAACAACGACCATAACTTCGAAGAGGCAGGAATCGATGGGGATTAAAACCGAGGTTAGGACGAAGATTCGACGACTCTTGCGGTCGCTAAACACGATGAGCTTCAAGGCAGTGATGATACGAAGGGCAAAGGGCATCAATTTTCGACTGTAGCCGAGTACATCCAACACCACCTTTCTGTCCTCGACCAATCAAACCTCAAATCCACTGACCCAGACAAAACACGCCATTCTCCAGCGGAATCTACATACTGTCGGGTGTAGTGTAGTCACCCTGAAAAGCAACACACTGTATAATGGATAGTATAATGTAGTAATACTAAATAGGAGTAAAATCGAGTAGTATTCAACTGACTATCCACCTCCAAGGGAGGAGGGAGAACTAGCTTCTTATATACACAACTTTCTAGCAGGGCTGAAGGCATCGCGTGCGCTCTGCTAGGCCGCGCCTTCCCGCGCGCCCTTGGCGCCAAAGCACGTGCTCTCTTTCTGCACGACGACAATACCATTGAAAATATCTGCAAGTCACGCTTCCCTTCAACAACATCGACTACAGCTACATTACGACATCAAAACCTCCGCCTCCACCGATACTACTGTTGCTTCAACGACATTCCCGCACCGATCAAAGAAGCGCTTCTCCGACTGGATAGACCATACTAACTTCCAGCACTATACACCATCATACACCCATCCGGCATTGGACTCATCGAATACGTTAAGGCATGGAAGTCAGATATCGCATCCGTGGTATCGCAGATAGTCCATGGGTGAGTGATGTCCGGCCTGGGTAAGGTTCTCGTCACCGCGCCGACGGAGAAATGTGTGCACTATCTGCTAGACGAAATGCTTCGATTAGACGTGAAAGGGGATTTCATCCTACTTACGCGGTCACCGCCCGAAAAGCTTCCGGATAAGCTTTCTTTTCATACATTACATGAAAAGCGCAAAGCGGTTGATGTTCTATTACACCACAAAAACGGCGGGAAGTGCTACGAAGCAGCGCTAAGACAGTCTATAGCCGGGCAATCGTCTCAGAATGAGCAGAAGATATTTGAGGATACGGCTAGAATGCTGGATATTGCGGCGTTCATGAAGGTGGACGTTGTATTCAGTACTTGTACGGACGCGGGTAATGGTTGTTACGGAGCAGCCTTTTCAAGCCGAAGTTTAGTATCGTCTGCGATGCGCATGAGGCTTCAGAGCTGGAAACGTTGGTACCGTTGGCGTTTGACAGCTTGCACAGGACTGTTCTGGTGGGCAAGGCGAAGTGTTGGATAATGGAAAGGACTCGTGAGTGATATCAGTCTCTTTGAAAGGCTGATTCATGGCGGGTTTCCCCGCAACCTGATTTAATGATGTAATTAGGGAATTCATTTCATGAATAGTGGGCAAAATTACAGCCAGAACATGAAAGAGCGGCTGCAGACGGAGGCATGGTTTAGTGAATTCATCATTTGGAACTGGAAGATAGCAATTGGCACAAAGATCCGTTTGTTGTTGACAGGTTTCCTCTTTTTAATCATAGTCTTAGGCGTATTCGGCGTAAATATTTCAAAAAACAGAAAGAAAAATCCAATAGAGAGCAATAATTTTGGTTCAAGTCTTCGGTTGTTAGATGTGAACCCAAGCAGCCGGCTCTACAGGTCCAGTTCTGGTGCGCTATGCGGTATAGGAGCTTCGGTAATCAGAGTCCACTTTCCTTTACACACCATTAAATGGTACAATACTTAGTTGTCTTTTCGACATATCGTTTAAGCTGTTTCGCCTTGATCTGGTGGGACCTCGGCCATACCCTTTCTCCTAAAAATGTTTCATTGTGCCAAAATTGTTGATGTCATTGCCAGAATCTCCACAATGAGATTCAGCGACTTTCAGGCTCCGCTACGAGTCTATGACGGAGCTAAGCAGGATTTACGGTAGCGGTGAATCGGGGGCATTAACGTAGGATCATAGTTAAGAATAGTAACTTAGATTATTGAGACCTCTTCATTCGGACTATATTCGTATAGTAGCCTGGATCGCGCGCAAATTGAATCGCCTCCTTAACCTCAACCCTTTGCGGCTAGGTAGATATAATCCACAAGGCTTAAAGGTACATATTGGCGCATTGTTCAGAAAGCAGCCCTGCTCCGATCAAGCTTTCTTGTCATATTCTACAGAACGCGGTGGCCACGGATTGTGCTCAATTACGATAATGACACTGGAAGGCCAGCCTATCCAGCTAGGGGGTCGGATGCATGGAAAACACACAGCATTCACCTGGCTCGACTCTCAAATTGGTCTATGATGTAGCATATTCAAGGTAGGCAAGCTCATTAAATAAAGGTAGGAGCTCTACATGTCCTTTAGCCATAGACCAGAATTGAGAGCCCGGAGCTTACTTCACGCCGTGCCCCTCAAAGAACGATTTTCATTTCGCAAAGCTTCAGACAAGGCACAGCAGCTCGTGAACCAGTGAAAGCCCGATATTACAACTATCAATTAGCAGAAACCATTTCCCGCCCGGACGATTCTAGGTCATGCGACAGCTTCATTTCCGAAAGAGTCATCAACGTCCAAAGAGGATACCGACGGATTGTTCTTTCTTGCAAAGGTCTCCACAAATATACGTCAAAGTGGCGAACCATCATCTCGTAGCCTTGTTTCCTAGCTAATTTAAAAGCCAGCTTACCCCACGTTCAAATCAATAAATATAGAAATATGAAGAAATTATAGTATGCAAGGACAGAAGTAAAGGAACCCTAGTGGGGTTTCACCGATTGGCGAAATCGCGCATTCTCCGCAAACTTGAAGCTGGGGAAAAAGTTATAAATTGTCTTAAAACGTTTTTCTCTGATTTTCGTCTGGAGAAGTATCCGTCCAATTGCTTGTTTTTTCTTCTCTGCGGTAGAAGCGAGTCGCCGAACGTTCATTGTGGGGTCCGATATGACGCCGGTCAGATGTTTATCCATCACGGAGAGGATTCCGAGGGTGGCTAGTGGCCGCGTCAGTCAATCACTTTGAGTAAGAGAAGCCCTAGGTAACAGTGTCATTTGAAACGCGCTATCATTATATCAAAATGATGAAATCAGTTCATCGTGAGTGGCACTGGAGGACTTTGGAACCGTCCCCTTTTCTAGCGCTCGTCCTTCCGAACCCGTATAAGGATCACGTGCATGCGGGTAATGACTGTCGCCAGTGTATAGAATCATACGAATATAGTGATCGAACAGGAAATCATAAAATTCCTGGTTTGAGTCGGTTGGGCTCCTCCTTTCTTGTACTTGTTCAAGCAAACTATTGGTTGTGACTTGCAGTTGGTGATGTTAGGAATTGAAGATGTTTACCGTCGGGGATTTTGTGTTTAGCATGTGCCTTCAGCGTCGAAGAATGCGATGATAGCGTGTCTGGAAATCAAGCACCTGGTTTCGTCTACTCCCGCTGATTCTCTTTCGTCACTGTCCCGGCGTGTAACATAGAACAGTGAGCATTGCGAAGGTATTACATTGCACAGATCTCTGGATCTATGAAATTCTTCAACAATCCGCGGAAGTCTCCTAGAGCCCTGGTCCGATCATCCTCCACGTTCTACGGGCTATACCTGATTTTGATATCGGCGAGGTAAAGGGGCTACCTCCTAAATTTCGGACCGTATTTGTAACCGTGTCCGAAGAAGATAACGGTAATTCGGCTTCTGGTCCCGGCAATTTTCTCCTCCTTTTTGCATGTTTTGCAGATCCTTGATGTTCACTCGGGCAACACCCGATTCTCCGAGCCGGTAACAAATTGTCTTATGGTGAGCAATTTTTCTCACTCGGGCCACCTACTTTACATGCTGCAGAAGCTGACCCTCCTTAATCCTCAACCGAAAATGGAATAAAAGTACCGCAATTCTCATTGGTTCAAACGTCATTAATACTGTACTTAAAACTCAGTACGTTGCTGAGAACGGCGTACTTCTGCCTGGATTGCAATAGCTTTCTTTTGGGAGGAAACACGCGAGACAATCTCCCATTTCAGGTTAAAAAAGGTCTCTGCTTACTGGCGCACTTGAACATGCAAGTGGCTTTCTAACAGGGCTGGCCTCGAGATACAAGTCCTATGTCATTCGCATCCCGCATTATTTCCAGTCCCCGTATGAGCAATGAGATGAGCGGATATGGCACAACCGGCCCCTTCGGAAAGCTATCCGTTTTTTGCTCGCGATGAACCTACAGGGGTAGTCCAGGTTTTTTTTAGATGTCTCGTTGGCGAGAAAAAATTTTGCTCAACCGTGATAGTTGCATTGTACAAATTGTGGGTAGATTTTTTACGTATTGGCATCCTATATTTCCCCTCCCGAGGAAGTATATATCACCAACGAATGGGACTTTACCACCGCCACGGTTTTGAGTTTCTATCCTTCTGGAATTCCTCCCTAATTTCCAAGGCTTCTCTTATCTATTCCCTCATTTCGTATTCTGATCACGTTCGAGATTCTCGATTTGCGTTTTCTCTCACTTCACCCCTCTCTAGCGACAGCAGTTAACTTTGGTGCAGAGGGTATTGTCACTAGCGCTATTCTTAACTACGGCTGTCTTGTGCCGCTTTCACGCGAGCCCTCTAATACCATATACCCACCTTGAACGTATATAAATATCCGTTCTATCTACAGTATATCACAGTCTATTACAATAAAAGAACAACATTTCTTATAAATACAATCCTATTTCCAGCTAGTCACATACCCTACAGAGGGCTTTATTCAAACCAAACCGCATCATGGCCATGGCAACCGCAGCCACGGTAGTCTCATTCTCCCACACAATACCATGATTCGATCAGCGGCTTCCTATCAAGGATGAGCTCTAGCTTTCTCTCCACCAGTGTTCAGTCGAAGCCAAGAAAGGTAGACTTAGATATACGGCTACAGAACCAACCTGAGAGTAGTTCATCGACAATAGCGAGGCAACCTGCAGATTGTATAAGCGGAACACTGGTCGTTACTATCGCTCCTCCCTCGAGACCCAGCACACCAGACCCGTCTGGCTCGAGAGTATAGGTAGTAACTACGATGATGTACAGATAGATAAGGTGCTTGTTGGGCTCGAAGGTTAGTCATATATCGATGTACTCCAATGGCTATGTATTGTGATAAGATACTAACACTTTCTATAGGGGGTTTTGAGTCGACTATTCCTTTCGCTGATGAAAGCGGAGATCCTCTAGGCCCTGGCTTTGCTCAGAAGGATCGAGTATTTATTAAGGTATATATATATATAATAAACCCTAAGATACAATATCAATCAAGTGAACCATAGGCTAACACCGTTTCTACCTAGTTCCTCGACCAACTCCATGCCATAGAGCCTTCTTCCTACACAGTCATCGGCACAGGCATTGGTCCTGGCTCTCCGTCTCAGCTAGAATACCATTTCTTTTTCAAGATGCCCACCGACACGGAAAAATTCGACCCACGGTCGTCGCCGTGCCTTCGTTATTCCGCACAGCCGTTGATGGATCCAACGTAGCCACACTGCCTCCCTCTCTTTCAATACCTTACCTCGACATCCGGTACAAACTCAAGGTTACATTACAGTACCACATAAAAGGCGCGCCCGCCAACTCGAAACCGACAACGAAACGCGTCGAGAGGAACTTAAAATTCGTTCCATTCGGGATCGTGGCGGCGCCGATTTCATGTAGAAGATTACCCAGAGGAGCTACAGTTATCGGACCAATGCCCGTCGAGGCGTCGACAACGTTCGGGTCGAATAAACGCATCGGTAACATCGGGATCGAAGTCTTTGACCAACCGCGGCACATCAATATCCGTCGGTCAAGTCCCATAACATTATCGGACCTCGCACAGCGCACCAGAAGGAGCTCGACTCACGCGGTGGCTCCAGCCTGTCAGTAAACGTCCATTTCACTCCAGCGATGGACTTCACCGCCGATGACGTCGATACATTATTGTCGACCAGTCACATCGAGATGAGGAGTATTTGTACACGCAGACATTCAACTCGACGCGACCTATGGATAAAGCCCCCACGGTCGCGGCGGCAAGGGAATCGCAAGCGAGAGCGATGAAAAATGACGGAACATCTGTCCGCGGTGGTCCACGGATACGCTACACTGGCCGCGAAGAGTTGCTACATACATTCGAGGTCGACACGAGGTCGTGGAACAAGACAGACGAGGCACCTTCACCACCATTCACGTCAGAACCGGGGGAGAAGGAGTTGGTATTAGTAAACAGCAACTCCAGCGGGAAGCGGAAGAGCTTACCACCACCGAAGACATCCATCACGAGGATTAAGCTACCGATCCCAGTGGATACGGGAAAACTTGTACCAAGTTTCAGGGCACAGCTGGCCGAAACCCGGTATGTGGTCGAGCTGAGGTTGAAGATCAAAATGGGCAAAGACAAATATCAGAGTAGCAGGACGCTCAAGGTCAGAGCTCCGCTGCGGGTGATCAATGCTCCGGTCGATGCTAAGGAGCTGATGAGCAGTGGGTCGAGGAGGGCGAGCGCGACAGGGATGAACTTGAGTTCGAGGAGATTGGCGAATTCCGCCGGAGTACATGAATGAGCACGAGCTATAGCTGGCTTCTTTGGACGACTAATTTTTTGCTATATTTCTTTCCTTTCTCTTCCGTTCTCTCGTTAAATCTTTTTCGCTTTCAATACGGTGCTGGAACCTCCGAGTCAGTTAAATTTCTTCTAATTTTTCTTCTAATGTTTCATTTTCGTTTTCTTCGGCGTAATACATGTTTTCTGGTGTTTAGTGCTTAGCTAGAGCTATAAAAAGTCACCCTCATTTTTTCCATTTCCGCGTTAGTTCCATCAATAGTTTCGTCGTTTCATCTCTACTTTCTGACTCCTGTATTCTACGTATTAGCGTTTAAGAAGTTTCCCTCCGTTGTCCGTATCTGTGGATCTGTAGATATCAATATCAAGTGTAATTTAATCAAAGACTTTAAGTCTAATTCTGCATAGGAACCCTGAGTTTTAGTGAAGTGGGTTGATACATCGATACCTCGATGCCAACGAGTTAGTATCAAATCTTCCAACGAAAGCCAAGAGATAACAGAGGTTAAAAGCCCTAAGCAGTTAGACAGTTTAAATCCCCTGTTCGGTTCCTATACGGCCTATCTATCATCCGAGGCCCCGGTTGCTGATCGGTGGTTTCGCTATTCCTATATAGACCTGCCGCAAAGCTAACGCGAGATGAAACAGCTCCCAGCGAAATTTGCTTTCTTTTTTATACTAGCCGTAAATGGCCCGATGGTCGGTCCAGCCGCCCACGCGATTTTTCCTGCGGGCTCCACTGCCGGACGATTTATATGGACGATTTATATGGACGATTTGTATATATATCGTGATTTCATGGCATGTGTATTATAATATCTGCAGCCTTTTAATATGCTACTTTACTGATCTCACTTTCGGATCGATTACGCCAAAAATGCTTGACTCAACGGCATCCATGCATCAGTGATTCCATAAGGCTGAATAAGGAAACTCGAAATGACGGCTACAGTCCCTAAAATCTTCTGGGTATAAAGCGAAAAGGGCCCGAGTTTCCTGAAAGACGACTTTATTCTTCAAGGCTTCTAGAAGATATAAATGTCAAATCCGAGGCAGTGCTGCCATTTCCGTTCGTCCAGGTTCTTGCCTAGGATTGCGAAATACGTTACACCAGTGACATGTAGAAAATTCTTTCCGTTGAACAGAAATGCCTCATGACAAGCTGGGGAGATTATTTATGTATAAATTGGCACCCATCAGCCAAGTCCCTCATGATGCAGCCTTTCGTTATACCAACGTATCACACCACTCACAACAGCCTAACAAGCTTTGCTAAAGTTGAGCTCCCGTCATAGTCCGTGCACAATAACTTAATCACATACCGAAAAACAACAAGCATGTTTCTCAAGGCTTTCTCACTGGCCGCGCTTCTTCTCCCAAGCGCGTTTGCCTCTCCCGTTCCCGCCAGCTCTGCCAAAAAAGTACAATATTATGCGCTCTCCTCCCTACTCAACCGATCCTATCCGCCGTATCAAACACTTCTCCGCGCATCCCGACTCCGCATCGTTCTACCAGCAACTGCAATCCTCCCACCGGATACAAAAATCCTTTCACGTAACACTAATCCACACCGCCGACCGCCGCGGCAACGAGGACGTCTGGAGCTACTACCAATCCGGTAAAGCGGACGGCGTTAGCGCTGATGTTGCGCTAAAGCAGATTGTATGGGATGGAAGGCTTATGGCGATTAGTATCGTAGCGAAGGAGATAACGGAGTAGATCTGCCGAGCGCAGATAAGGAGATGCATATCACTGTTGGCACTGTAGATGGAGCGTTAAGCCGGTTGAAAGCAATGATCTGCTAGAGAGATGGAGAGCTGGCGGCGATGACGCCAGTGATATTCGGAGCTTGGATGTAGAGGGTAGTGTCAAGAGCGCAAGGGGACCGTGACCGTCTTTTGAGCCAGTTTTAAACGTTGGGGATATTCGCAATTGTATCATAGAATGAACAGCTTCTATTAAGTAGTAGACTATAGTTCTATAATAATATCGTCTTAGGAAAACTACGCGCTGGGTTCAGGGCTACTTAGACACGCACATATCTCTTGTAGATGTGGAGATTTAGGATTGAATTGAGATTAGAATAAGAAAAAACACGCAAGCAATCTTGATATATTGGCCTATGCTTGAACACGAAGAATGCGGATCCTCCCTTACTCTCCCTTGAGTAAGTTTTCCTTCTCATCTGCCGGCATGGTAGCGTAAAGCGCCATATGCTTGAACGCCTCATCGCCGACAACTCTTTCCCGTTCTTCCATCCCTCGCCATACTCCTGAAATAATCCACATAAAACGCTGGCGTACAAGTGTTAATCATCCGCGCCTCCTCGCCCGTAATATTCTCAAACGTATGAACTGCCTTCGGCGGTACGATCGCGTAGTCTCCTACTTCCGTGTCGACATAGCCGCTACAGGTCTTAAAGCGGACGGAACCCTTCGTGATGAGGAAGGTCTCGTCGTGCATCATGTGGAAGTGGAGTGGCGGTCCTTGGATATGCGGCGGCAAGATGATCTCGACGGCGCAGAGGCGGTTGTCCGTGTGAGAGCCGTCTTCGAGCACGCGCATGGTGATTGCCCCAAATGGAGGACTTCGACAGAGGCGTCGGAAGCTTTGATGAACGTAACGGACATGTTTGGTAGCGGATGATGAAGCCTGGTTGGTCAAAGTTTCATAAGAAGAGAAATTTCGAAAGGAATGAGGCCTTTATAGCGAAGTCGTTGATTGCGTTCTACAAACGTAACTGTGCTGTGAAGCTTGGATAGTGATGATGGACGAGGATAAGCTTTCGGGGAACCAGGGTAACTATAAATACGTAACCATCCAGACGGATTAGGCCTATGAGCCCCTAGAATACTTAGATGCGCCATCAGGAACATATTTTGCATCTACTTCAACTTGGGGAGATCGCGAAGCTCCCCACTGGCAGGCCGTTGCCTCGGTGGATCATGTCTTTACTTGCGTGGTGGTGAGATATCGCACGATAAAGAATCGTGCAAAAATCTTAATTCCGATTATACACAATCATGATTGTTAATCGAGCTTCGTATAATCGGCAATTCCTCGTTTACTATACATCTCTGCCGTTCTTAGAACGAACACCGGAGTTAATATACAAGATCTTCGATAGGATCGCTAGCCGCTCTTAGAGGCATATCAGCCGATAGCTGCCGTTCCGCTAGCCAATCAGAAGCCATCAAAATAAATCGGATGTCGATGACCCTCGATACGAACTTCACATTCCCCTCGGGCCCGAGAATAAGAAATGATTTTGATGCTTTTTTTTTCCTCGAAAAAAAGCAGACAGGTGATTATCTCCATATTATAATCGAGGATTTACAGATCATGATGCTTCTTCACATGAACGACCCGTAACTACGCTTACGTAGATGGGGAGCTGAGTAGTTACATACTGTACAATTTGAGTACCTCTATGAGCTTAGTACAAGACTGAAGACAAAAAGAATTCACCTTAATGCACTCCTCAGGAGAACCGAAGTATTACTTCATAGATAGCGATGACTCAAGATTGCTGGAGCCATTCCAAGGCCTATGGCATCGACAGCATGCAATTTGACACTTTGAATCGGCTATATTAATTTGTCTGTCGAAAGGTCTTGGGGGCCTCAATAACCAGGGCAGAACGGTACGGGCATCTTCCGCGCGCAATTGGAAAACGTGGTCTCATCTCCTAAGTCCTCGATTAAAGTTACCTCGTGCATGAAGCCGGGTACTAGTCCTCCATGGTGATTTTTCCGATTGGATAAACATGCCTCCAGCAGTCGACAAAATCCTCCGAAGAATTGAGGCTTTGACGCGGGTAGCTCTTCTGTATTGCCTTAAAGTTCTTCAGCAGGCGGGGCGGCTTAGAGTACAGCGCCGTGACATTGACGTAGTTACGTAGGACGTCTTCACTCCAGTCTTTCCTCATAACCACTCATTAATGTCGTGACGGAGGAATCCCACGATACCCTCGAGCCTGGTAAAGCGAAGCCGGGGAATATATCGGCCTCCTTGATTTTGCCTTCTTTTCCTCTCGAGTATGGCGGAGGGGCGCCGCTCCTAAGCATTTCAGCCAAAAGATCGTTCATTATCCGATCCAAAATCTCAGATGGCCCACTCGACGTGGGTCATAATATCTCAAAACGGCTTCCCTGTAGGATATTTCGTGTCCTCGTCGTCCCTGGTGTCCACACCCGTATGTAAAGAGATCTGAAGGACTGTCACGTTATTCGTACTCCCTCTCTACTCGAAGCTTGCCCGCGGAGGGTCCGCAGCTCGTGAAACTGAAATCCAGAAAGACGTTCTATGGCAGTGCCGGAGCTTTATACCTAAACTCGTCTAGACTAGCTCGCTGATGCGGCATTTTGAGGCCGTCCTTGATAGGATATTACAATTTCGTTGCTTTTTTAGTGCTATATTTGGAGCTCGACAGCGGAGATTTTTCAGCATCTCGGAACGTTGGTCGTCTCACACAGTTTGTCCTTTCATTTTGCGTTTTACACCCACGTGTTAAGCTCAGACCTTATTGGCAAATTCGAACAAAAAAGGGGGAATGAAACCTACCGTACAGTTTTAGACTCAATTCGACATTAAACCGAGTGTAAGGCTAAAGTTTATTCGGTTATTAGAAATGGAAGTGAAGGAAGTATGAACATGTTATTTCAATAGACAGCGACACTAGATCATTTTATAACATATTATGACTCTAGGCGTTATTGTACTTTTAAGAATTAAAGCCTTACGATGCTACTAAGTAGATGGTAATGTATAAGCAAGATTGGTTTTTGTTAGCCTTACTCAGCGAAGTTGTAGTGTTGATCGCTATAGGCCGTCAGGTTGTGCATCAATCTTGGTTTTCAATCCATTGGTTTCTAGTTTTTAAAATTTTGCTATATTCATCACCTGTAACATTAAAAAAAAAAAAAAAAACAAAGCCTATTGGGTCCATATTGTCTAAAGAATATATGGCAAAATTGGGAGCACTGGGCAAAACTAAGTAGGTATGTATGGAATAGGATTATTGGATTTGGAGGGTTATGCTGCACTAGTTAATAAGACGAACAAAACAATTAATATCGCCGTGAGCTAATCTAAATAAATTTGAAACCCTAGATGTGAATTAAGGCATGAAGTATTAGGACATAAAGACCAGAAGCGTATAAAACGAAAAAGTGGTATCGTTCTTCTAAGATTGCCCATTATCTATTATGCCAATAAGCTAATGAAACTTTCTATGTCGGCCCGTTAAGAATTGGAAGCAAAGCGGGAAATAAGGTGGGAAATAAATTGGGAGATAGAATGATGACTGGAAACGTTTCGTTTCCTTAGGCTTGAGCTCTGTAAGACTGCCTCTGTCCCTGCTAGTCGTGATTAGCTCTAAACTTGAGTACGTTCTGACCACAAAATTCTCTAAACTAGCACCCGCTACCAGGCGCAAAGGACGCCGACGTACCGTTGTGGAGGCCTATTACGGTATTAGCGACGCTGGAGAGGATAAAATTTAATCGATAGGTGGGGCTAGGGTGGTTAAATTGTTCTATATGGAATTAGACGAAGTAAAGTAGGTCCCTTTTAGTACTTAAGACCTTAATAAAAAGCATTTAGCCTGATAAACGAGGGTCTGGCGTGAGAAGGCTGTAAAATTGGAACGTCGTGTCTGTTGCGACGAGTTGAAAAGTTTAAAGCTTCTGCGGTCAGTGAAGAGCTTTATAAACTTAACGAGGCGATAGCTGCCTTTAGAAGCAGAGGAGGAATGATTAAAAATTTATAATTTTCGCGTTTGGGCCTACCACGCATAGCAAAGCTATTGCAGCGAAAGTAGGACTTGAAAGAGAAACTGGACCTGGAAAATAGTAGAAGCACATCTACGAGAAACACGCCATTGATAAAGTGATCTGGGACAATGGCTATAAAAAGTAACCTCCATCCCCGCATCCCGATCTACTTTAAATGGGCCTGTGCTTTCGGAACTGCGCTATATCATTGTACATCAATTAATACATATGTCTCCGTGCCTAGGACCCGCACGTACCACGGGGTAAGGCGGACGTCTCCTCCGCTACGGTTCCGGTCAGTACGGTTATAGCTCATCCTCGGATTCGGATATTAAAATATTAGTTACTAAGAACACCAGCACCATTATCCTTCCACTCGCACTCTCAGGCTTATAATTTTTTGTAGTAAGAAATAAATACTTTATATATTGATTGCGGGAAGGTGACCTTTGGCACCTGAACGTTGCTGCTATAAGCCGTGCTACACTAAAACCTCTTATAAAGAAGCTAAAATCATATGATAGAGATTATGTGGTGTTGGAGAGCGAGACTGCTCTGAATCAGTTGCTCCTGTCTGGTTGCGGACTCTGCGCGAGGATCTCTTATAAAAGGGCACACACACACACACACACCTCTGGATATCATTCATTCTCCGTACATTAATTTATATTAATATATTATTATTTAATATCAAAAGCTTACAGAAGTTAAGCCCATAGCAACAACATCAAACAAACCAAGTCTTTGTTAAAGTATAATCCTCCCTTCTGTCCATGAGAAGCCTTTATATATCTTTCAACATTTAATGAACTATATCGTCGCGTAAGATAAGGTGAAACAAGACTCTGGAGCACGAATTGGCTCTCCGCTGCATCTGTTTTAAACCTTTGGATCATTGCGTCATATTTTCCCTTCATATTTGCAGCCTCGGCGTCGTCGGTAACAATATTTTGGTCATCGGAACTGTCAGTCCATCGGGTCTCGTAATCTCCTGCATCCACTAGCGTAAGGGTTACCCTACTCGCGGTCTCCGTGAAAGTAGCCTCACTTGCCTGCAGCTCCTTCGCTCGCTTTGTGTTTTGCGCGGACGCTTTCGGCTCAGACTTATTGAAGCCTTAAGCTTCTTGAACAATATTTTCGCAGGTTAGTCTTCGGTAGCCGAACCTTATCACTTTTTCCCCGAGTGTTCGGAGTTTAACGCTTCGAATTAAATGAGAAAATATATCGGTGACTATCTCAGTCAATTCGGTGTTCATGGTTCCTTCAGGCATGCGTGAGGAAGGCATACAAGCTTTCCAGATGCAGTAAGCATGATTTGGTGGTACCAATGCGATGCGGCCAGGGCGCTTCGTGTAAGTATCGAGAAATTTCCCGCTCTAACTCTTGAATGATGGAGAGCTTCAGGAGTTCGGATAGAGCGCTCCGGTTGAGTCCATCAATTTTGGCTTTATCTGTACTACCGAGATCTTCTTGAGATAACGCGAGTGCAAATTCAACTTGTTTTCGGATCGGTAGCACCGAAATTACGGCGAGGAGGTCAAGGTTGTCGAGAACAGCGCCACCGAGTTGACCATCGCCGCAAGTTAAGATCTTGCAACAAATTGGCAGACCTTGCTTGACACAAATCGTCTGAGATTCCTCTGGTAATGGGCAGATCTGAAACGTTCCAGTGGGAATTTGGTTTGACTGTCTTCGTTGTTTTCGCCGCCCTTTTATTGAACGTGCCTCTCGTCTTGCTTGGACGATGAGCTACCAGAGGTATAGAGCTGTGAGCCTGTAGACCGAGTTCCTAGACCGAGAACCATTTGTTTCTTGCTAGTATAGATGGATGGCGGGCCGCCAAATTGTGCATAGACGACTTGCTCCCGCCACGCTTCTACCGATGCCGAACGTCCACCCTTGATCAAGAAACGAGTACCGCGGGTGGCTAAAGCAAAAGCCATGTCGGGCGTCATCATATCTGGGGCACAGCGATTCCCTTGCTGGAAAAAATCAAAGTCGTTCCCCAAAATATAATCGACTTCCCCGAATATCGTCCAAAATATTCACCCCCCAATAGTGTAACCACCATAGAGACTAACGTTCCATACGCCGTACGGCTTTCCGAGACTCTGGGTGAGTAAATTATTCCAGGCGTTCATCTCTTCTACTTTCGTATTGCAGTTGACAACGAGTAACAGAGCGGCATCGGGGTTGTGAATGTATGGAGCAGCGACTGTAAGCGGGGCTCGCAAGCCTGCACAACATCGAGCCATTCTTCGTTTTGCCGGCCAAGGAACAATTCCAAGCTGAAGTGATAATGTTGATAGAAATATTCATCGGGAGGCACACGCACTTGCTCCGTAAATGCAACAGTTTCTTGAGGGCCGATTGAATTGATGGGGAATGTTTTCTGGAAACACGCGCTTGCAACTCCGTAGTATTCTGCCAGCCTCTGCGAGGGTATTTTCTTCCGCCCTAAAAATAACTTTTACAACCCTGCGCTGCTCGGAACAGATACCCAGAGCCCTGTTGCTTTGTTCGTAAGCTGTGAACGAGATGCATTAGCTACTGTGTATCCCTAGAAATAGAAATCTTTATCTGTAAAAGCAAGGTCTCGACTAGTTAGGCAAGGCATACTTTCCAAATGAACGTCGCAGTTGACCCAGGAAGAACTGCGTTGGGCCATCGCAGGGCTTCGAGGCAGACAGGGTATTGAAGTATCAGGTCGTGTTCGCCGGCGAAGTCCCTTATAACGCGGTCGCTAAGACCAGGAACGGTGGCATGAAACCTGAGCTGTGTTCGAATATTCAACGGTGCAATGCAGGCTTAGGAGGGCGTTTAATTTTGGCCTTGAGCCTGCCGGGACCATAGCCGTTTGCCCAGGCAGAATACCAGGTGCATATATGCCACTCCTCCAGGAATTTGTTCCAGCAAGTCATTGGGCACCAGGCTAATCTGTATGCCTTGACTTTTAGTTGGCGTAGGCATACACCCTAGGCACAAGAAATGTAATATTTTGTTACTTTAAGCTCGGGTGATAGGGTCAAACATCCCTGGTTATGCTAACTTCATGCAAGGGTTTTTAGTCTCTTACCTATGTTCTTTATTACGATGTTGTGAATATAGACATGTTTCTCTGGCTCATAAATTCCGTCTTGGTTATCATCAGTAGTTGAAGAATGGAATAAGGAGAAATAATAGCGGCTTGGTGTAGAATCCATGGCGGCGCCTTGTTCTCTGGTGGATTCATAGTGGACTTGAATTCTGGCTGCTCCGGGCGGGCCGTCCTGACCAGGCAGCAAGATCGCGTTTCCATCGAGCCCATTCTTCCCCAGTGCCAATTGATTTTACCACCTGAGCCCGGGTCACCACCGCGTCCCCCCCGGCCGTTCTTCCCCGGTCTGCCACCGTGTCCTCCCCGGACGTCCCAGTGTATGGCAAGAGGAGGTCCATGTCCTTTTCCTCCACTTCTATCTCGATATAGGCGCCAGAGCCGCCATTCCCCCCTGAAGTTCCATTTCCTCCACTGTACATATTAGTTGCCGAAAAGTTACCGATGGACGTGATTGAATGGCAATCCATCCGAAAGAGAGATCTGGATAACTTACTTCCGCCGTTGCCGCCAGCCCCGCCACGCTAATATAACAAAGCTGTGTAAGTTCGCGATCGGACTCCGAAAGTGAGAACGTCACCACTTAAAAGGATTACATCGCATGCTTACCGTGCCCGGTTGGTCAAAATATACGACTCTCCAGAGCTTAAGTGGACTCTTGCTGTCGATGAAGCCAATCCTTCCACCCCTCTCCACCATCGCCGCCATTACCGCCTGCAGAGCATTAGATTCAGTATAGGTCTTGGTAATTTCTCTTCTTTCGTTCATCCCTTGCATCCCTTCTTTACCCCTTCCTTCCTCTTTTCTTTCATTTCTTTTCATTTCTTTCATTTCTTGTCTTTTGTTTTCTTTTCATTCTTTACTTTTTCCGTCTTCCTTGTTTCTTTGTTTCTCCTCCTTCCTCCTTTTTTTTTTTTTTTCCTTTCTTCCTTTATTCATTTTTCTCCGTTAAAGTTGTGCATAGCTTACCGTTCCCACCATGCCCTCCGTCCCACCCTTCGCCTCGAGCAGGATCATATCGTCACCCTGCAGCACCACTGCTGTTCAGGCGGCGTGTTGGCAGGTGTCAGGCAGTGCGCTTGTATACCCGTCCGTCCATTAAATATTGCCCGCTTCAACACGACGCGCATCTCGCGCGCGTTCTGCCCGTCAGTGGCGGGAGTCGCGTTGTGCCCGGGTTGCCCGCTTTTTCCCCCCGAGCGCATCATTTTGTTAGTCAGTCTCTGCAAACAGACCTATCTTACAGGATGGGTGACCGGGCCTGTATTTAGAAGGATTATTACCTGTTCCAGTTCCGCCTCGCAAACCATCTCGCCCATCTGAGCCATTCCGCCCATCAATGCCGCTTGAGCTTACAACCCGCAGTATAGGGTATTGATACTTGTCTCGTAGTCTGCTCGCTCCATTGATCACGGCGGTAAATTTTAGTAAGGTTAAACGTCACCGGTAAATGGTATTAAGGAGTTTAGACTTTGTTTTTGTGCGGATATATGTGGTTAAAAAGTAATTAATGTTATAGCAAATTTTCTGCCCTGTTCAAGTTCTTCGAGGCGCTCATCTGGATGTCTCGTGGGAGCTATGTATATATAAAAGTAGGAAAGCCAGGCATCAAATGGCATTGGGACAATTAGAAACTTTGTGTTGTGTGATATGATATATCCCTTTAAGCCTACCTCCATCTCCGCCATGCGCGAACGATGGCTGGTACAAAGGCACTTCCACTATACACTCGATACGGTCATTGAGTGGTCTGATCTCTGAGGATTCAAAACGACACCTAGCTAGAGATTCGTCATATTTCAAATCGATATTTGATAGGATATTGTAGAACAAGTATTATTTTGATATACAATACGAGGTCCTCGTACATGTTAGGGCTCGTTTGCTGCTTTCTTGAAAATTTTGTTTTCTTACTATTGTTATTATTATTATCATTATGCAATTAACGGTCCGGGTAGCTCCGTTATCCTGCCGGATGTCGTTGCCGTACAAATCTGAGATGAAGGGCCCTTCCTAATTGTGGTATCCATCAGCTAAGTCAACTTATCTATGATCCCACCATTCGAGGCCGCCGTGCGAAAAGGCGATTCCGTTTTGTATGTAACTTATAGACCCTAAAGTGTCCTCTTTTTTTTTTACCTCTTTACTCTCTTGTGGAAACAAAGGGGTGGTCCCAGCTTTGCATTTTGTTCAGCCTCGCGGCGACGGTGAGATGACGTTCTAATTCAGTCCTGTTAACGGCAACAGAGCTACGCGGAAAATTGCTACGGTTGGATATATTGTTGTGGAACCGATACACCACGGGTCGGCTTTACCCGGTTAAGAGCCAAGGAACGTGGCGTTTGTGGTCCTAACTGATCAACAGCTTAACCAATCCCTTTGGAGCAAACGTATCACACTACTCGGGTGGCGGAAGTTCCGTCCGCCCCAATCTGTGTAAAGAAATAAATGGGTAAATAAATAAGTAAGTAAATAAATAAATAAATAAATAAAATAAGATAAGATAAAATAATAAATGCATTAAAAAAAAAAAAAAAAAAAAAAAACTGTAGGAATAAGCGAGGCGGCACAGTACGATTGGAGTGGCGGAAAGGATCTTTTGCGGGAGATTATAATTTATCGATACACATGGTTATAATATTCACTTGCGATGTTGACCGCCCCTGCGAACCTCTCATCTCTCTGACGGCGACGATGGCAATGGCGACGGTGACGACCAAAATTTAGAATTTTTTACGTCTACCGCTGCCTCACGCGTCTATTCCGGCGACCTGGTTCCGTTGACGACACCGGGTGTGTCCCCACCCGGTCGTTCTGCTTTTCTTGGCCTTTTGAAAAATACTTAGATTTTTTTCCCCGTATATTTTGTTTAAGCATTTTATAAAACCGAGGAAATAAGCCTCGCGCTAGCTAGCATGTTCTTGTTGTAGCTTTGTTCTTCGGGGTGGTGCGGACTGTGCACATATTAGTCTTGGGAAAATATACCACATGTATAAGTGGTATGATTGTGTATTATCTAACTCCTCCGTCCGAAAGGTTTAAGACTATATCTAAAGATATATAAAGCAAAAAAAGAAAAAGAAGCTAAGGGAGAAATAGAACTATATATATTTATAGATATATTATAAAAAGGAAATAGTAAATATATAAAAATTAGCGGTATAAAGGTAACACTTATTATAATAGCGAGTGTTGATGTTGGCCGTAGCATGTGTGCATAGATTATTGGATTAAGGAGTCTCGATAGTGGAGAGACTGCCTCATTAATATAGAGAGCCTCACAGCGTTACTATAGGAATTATCAGTAACCTGTCAAGGCTCAGTTACACGGCTCGAGGAGCCTTAATTATAATAATATTATATTTATAATAACACTCCGGCTTAATTATAGCCTTTAAGCTATATAAAAGATTTTAATATAGTTCTAAGTAATCTCTACCTTAAAATAATAGAATTATAGTATTAATATTACTTCTTTAGCTTTATTAAAAGGCTAGAAAAAAAAAATTTACGTAATATCGCGAGGATTACGTAACGAGACGCGTTAGATAGTTATAAAGAGCCTCGAGGCTTAGAGATATTTAATTAATATATAAGATTACGTATTTTAATAACTTTTATTTATTATTATACGATCGCGAATAGGCTAGTCCTTTTTAAAGACTATTTACTTACTCTTATTCTATTATTCTTAAGGTACTAGCACGTTTTATAGGCTTATTAGGTATATTTTAGCTAAGATTCTATTATTTCTTTATTCGATTATAGCTATTTTTACTAGATATTTATTAATAAAGAACTTTAATATAACTATATTAAGCTAATTATACTTTTTTAATAATTAGGATTAAGAGGGAAAGCTTAGCGAAAGAGTTCTAGGCCATTTCTAGTTAGTTCTTTAAAGGAAGATATTAGGGCTATATATTAAGGAGCGTCTACCCTCCTTTAATCCTTTTAGACTTTTCCCTTAATTATATCTCTATCTTATAGTTTTTCCTAGATATTACCTTTCTATCTTATCTCTTTTACCCTTAAATTATTATATCTAAATCTCTAGAGGCCGCGAAGACTACTTTTTATATAGTTAAGGCTACCGCTACTACTTTTAGGCCTCGTAAATCTAAGCGTCGCGTAGTTTAGCTTAATAAGGCTACTTTATATTTATATACCGATATCTTATAGTTTTTATATAATAAATATTATATTAACGCTACCCTTTAATATCTTTATTTAGCGGATTATAATCGCGGGATTATTAATTATAGTAGTAATTAAAAAATTAAGTATATTTAATATATTACTCGAAGCGTTACTTATAGCTTTTAAACCGAGGTAACTATCTAGAGGTTTATACCTCTAATAAAGATAATTTATAGAGGGGATTTATACCTTAAATAGGTAGTAATATTCCTACTCTATTATTTTCAATTAATAATAAGATTATTAAATAGGAGGCCTAGAGTATATAATTATATAAGATAAACTATAATTATACCGTAGATAATAAATTTTTTTTTTTTTTTTTTTTTTATTATTAATATTAACTTATATTTTTAGAGTAGAATAAAGTAATAGCTCTTAAGGCTAAGACTACTAACCTTAATTTTAATTTTATCGCTCGCGTCGATACCTTTATTAAGGGTATTTAGAAAGGTTATAGCGATCGTATAATTAGAGATATTATTTTAATCGTCGATACTACGTACTAATAGGTTAACTTTATAGATACTATCTTTAATGATAATACCGTAGAGACTTTTAAGACTATTATCGAGAGTTAGAGAATAGAGTAACGTTTATTAAGGCGTAGCTAGTAACTACTATTTCTTATACTATAGTAAGAGAAAAAGAAGTAAGACGGATAATACTAATATAGAAGCCGATTTAAATTCTTAAGAGATTAATACTTATAGTCGCGGTAAGAGGCGCGGTTAAGAATATTCTCGCGAGTATATTATATATACTGCTATTACTTAAGTAGCTTAAGTATTTTTCTAATTCTTTATTTTTTTATCTATTAAGAGAGCTTAATAAATATAGTAGTCTCTTTTTCTTCTTTAATTATATTTTTAAGAGAAATCTACGTCCGATAATAACTATTAAATATTATTTTATTATATTTCTTTATACCTAGGCCTTCGATATATTATTAAATAATTTAGGTCTTAAAGATTATAAAGATATCGGTAGTATCTTAGTACTTTAGATCTATTTAAAATTAAAGTTACCTTCTTTAATCTTATCTTTTATTTAAAGAGATTCTTTCCCTATACTTAGTTCTTTAATAATTCTTAGGTTTTTATATATCTTAATCGCGGCTTAATTATTTATAGATCTTAATTAGCTTTAAAAGATTATTAATTTTAATATATCTACTAATAGTAAGAGGATTTCTAGGA
Source organism: Pezizomycotina sp. ARF18 (assembly GCA_002224055.1). Taxonomy (NCBI): domain Eukaryota; kingdom Fungi; phylum Ascomycota; species Pezizomycotina sp. ARF18. Next base: position 1,932 of record AZLU01000248.1, on the reverse strand, counting down.
GATTTTAAAGCTAATATACCGTTATTAATAGCGTTATTTAGTAATAGACTTCCGCTATCGTAGAAGAGGTTAAGAGCTTTAATATAGCTTACTTTTCTAAATAATAGTTTTATTTATAAGTTATAGAGTATAACCGCTTATCGAATAATAAAGTTACTTATAGAAGTATTCTACTAATTAAAATTATAAAATATTTAAGTAAGCTTTCTTTATTAACCTATATTTTATTCCTCGATTAAGGAATTAGTTAAGATAAGCGTATACGTAAAATAACTCGTCTAATATTTTTTTAAAAGAAGATTTGCTAAAAAGATTTAGGTTAATTTATTAATAATAAAGAAAAGATCTAGTCTTATACCTATCGCTATATATAAGGCTATTGAGTATACCTTTATAAATTAAAAGATCTTTTTCTATAGTAATTAAAAGTGCTTTTTACCTTTAAGGATTAACTTATCTAATTTATAGTTAGGCGTTATCGGGTACTTTACTTTAAGTTATTTATATTCTATAGTTTAACGATACTTTTATAGTAAGATTATTAATCTATCTTTAATTAATATTTTTCTCTATCTTGAAATATTTTTAGACCTAAGAACTAGCTTATCTCTTTAAATCTCTTATCTCGTACTAAGCCGCGAGGTATACTTTCGCTCTTTTAACGATCTCGATATTAGAGAAAAGATAGATAATATTATCTATATAGACGGTAATAGCTAAGTTATCGCTATATATAAGTATTTATCGATATAAGACTAAGTTATTTAAACTAAAAAATTATCGCTTATAATAGTTTAATAGAGTTTATCGTACTATAGCTTAAGCGCCTACTTTAAACTATATAAGCTTTTAATTAGTAGTAGCGCGATAATATTATTATCTATTTTCTTTTAGCCCTCGAGTATTTTATATAAATACGTTTATTTAGAGAGAGGATTACGTTAAGGAAGGTAGTTTAAATATCTATTTAATATAGCTCGAAGTTAAAAAGAGCTATAAGAGCTAGTAATATTCTTATAGTTTTAAGGTTAACGACTAGGTATAATATCTAATATAATTAATACTTATTTCTATTTAAAGCCTTATAATAAGTCGAGCTTTATTATCGATATTATTTTTTTAGTAATACCTTATCTACTTCTTATAAGGCTTTTAATCAAGAAGTATTCTATTACTTTATAAAGGTTTTATTTTTAATTAAGAAAAAGTGTTATTGGAGTGAGGACGTTCAAGGCCTCAACTAGCCGGGCAATAACCTCGGTAAAGACTTAGAGTTAATTTATATCTTTACTAAGGATATATATATCTTACCTTACCCCGCTTTTCCTTACTTAATAGAGGAGAATTACTTAGGAGATAGATTCTGCCTATATAACCTTTTTTATTAATATTAGATTAAAGTCCTAGTAACTCTATAACTTAGGAATAAACGAGCTATAATCTATTAGAGGATATTATTTATTTCGATAGATATTATTATTACTAAAATTTAATCCTTACTTTTTTATAATCTATAAAGGTTTTACTTATCTAGCTCTATATAGAAAATCGCTTACCCTGTATAAAATTTACTAAAAACTCTATAGGCCTATATTTTTTCTTATAGACTCTATAATTTAAGTATTACTTATTAAAATTAGTTCTTTATTACTAAGAATAATAATAAGAAGCGTAGTAGATTTAAATCTAATAAAGAATAATATTATCTATAACCTCGTCTAAAAATAGTTCCTATTCTCGCTTAAGATAAAAAAAACTATTTTAACTAGTTCTAGTCTCTTATAGACTATTTTAAAACTAAAGAAAAAAGGCTATATACTTAATAAGTTTATCTTAAACGCTAAATACTATATAAAAATAATCATAGCTTCTTAGTAAGAATTTTATCTTTTATTAATACTATTTCTCTTTTAGTATATAAGTAATAACTAC
>AZLU01000247.1:0-58488 GCA_002224055.1 Pezizomycotina sp. ARF18 | reverse complement strand
ACCGGTAGCTAAGGTAGTACTAAAGTAAGTAGTAGAGTACCGCTATAGAGCACTAGTAACTAAGATAGTATTAAGGTAGTAGTAGAGTACCGCTACCAAAGACCGATAGCTAAGGTAGCGTCGAAGGTAATGTAGGGTACCGCTATAAAGGACCCGGCCCAAAGCTACGTTAGTAGAGTACGTTCCGGGATATATAGAGGGTAGCAAGTAGGTTAGCTATAAAAGTTACTCTTATAGGAGCGTCGGCGGCCAGCTAGGCCGTTAAAGGAAAGGGAAGATAATATTATACTAGTTCCTAGCCTCCGGCTACCGGTATACCGGCCTATACGGGTATAAAAGGTACTTATACCCTTCTACGAACTCTATAGATTATATAACCTAACGGGCTACCCTCTATTATATAATACCCCCTTCGTACCTACGACCTACCTCTCACCCACAGGGTGAGCCTTACGGATAATATATTAAATTAGAAATTTATTATAAAGTAATAAAGTAGCTATATATAATAATTATTAAACTTATAAAATTATATTAATATATTACTAATAATAAACATAAAAAAAATTTTACTTCAGCCCTTAAAATATCTAAAACGTTAATTATAGTAAAAATATATATTATATATAATTACAAGAGTTTAATTATATATATCAACAATAATTTTTAAAAAAAATTATTAACAAAGATTAATTTTAATATAAAATAGTAGGTCAACGAAGTATTAAACTATTTATATTTATTTATAAATAAATAGGTATAGACGATATTAGAATATTATTTATAAAGAATAGTATATTAATATATATAAAAGTACGCGTAAGATTAGTTTAATAATAATAAGATTTTAAAGTTAAATTAAGTTATAAATAGCTTTAATTTTAATCTTATTAAAAATATATAAATAATACTTAAGGCGCGCTTACACTATTAGTTTAAATATTTAGATCTTGCTAAGAGACTTTATATAAATAAGCTTTAGCGTATTATAAAATAAATAAAAGATTATAATATTAAATAGTTAATAAGCTATATAATAGCTAGCTTAAGCGGGTATAGATCTATATAAAGGATAAAGATGGTTATATTAAGTAGTATTCGATCTCGCGCCAGACGGGACGGATTTGAGAACCCTCTTTCTAGCCCGACGGGTTCTCGGTGCCACTTTTATTGGCCCGCCGCGCCGACTAGCCCGTCTTAGAGCGCGACGCGAATTCCCGCCAAGACTTTTTTTATATATAAAAAATAAATAAACATATAGATTATTTATAATTTTATATTATTTTATATTTTTATATCGATTTAAATATTATTTTATATATATTTTTATAATTATTATATTATATACAATACATTTACTAGCTACTAACATCTCCATATCCAGTACTAGTATTCTCATGCCATAGTTCACCACCATAGATATTCACCACCAACATCTCCCTACAGAGCACCGGTATCCCATACTATAGTTTACCACCATAGATATCCACCACCAACATCTCCCTATAGAGCACCGGTATCCCCATACCATAGTTTACTACTATAGGTATCCTCCCACTAACATTACATATTATATCTCTACATCAAACCAATATATTAGTAAAACCTCTATAATTACTAAAAACTAAAGAGATCTTACTTACCTAAACCAAAGAACCATCGCGATATATTAAGTCGTAGAGACATATACACAAAGAAAAAACTAAAATTCTATAATATTATACTATTAGCTATAAAGTACTTCGAATAACTTAAAAAATCTAAATAAAAACTACGAAAGATCTAAGTTCTATAAACTTAGAAGAAAATAGCCTTTTTAATATTCTAAATAGACTATAATCTTATCTAAATATTAAAAAAATAACGAGTAAAGTTAAAAAATATTTCTTATAAACGTTCTAAAATTATTATAACTTTAAGAGCCTAATATAACTTATTTTCTTTAAATTACCTATAGATTATAGCTATAGATTTTAAAAATAGAGATTTTTAAAATAGAAGTCTAAATAGCTTAGAACGTTTATAAAAAATATTTTTTAACTCTACTCGCCGTTTCTTAATATTAAAATTATATAGGAATTAATCGATAGAATTAGTAATTTTAAGATTAAAAATCTTAATTTTTTAAGAGATAAATCTCTTTAAATTTAGAGAAGTAAGACTACTCTATAGTTTTACTTTAAATCTTTAAGTTCTTTATATTATAATATAAGAATTCGTAAAGTAAGTTAAGATTTTAGGGTCCGGTATAAGGTATAGCGGTATTATATTATATATTACTTTCCTTCTTAGTTTTAACGAAAATAATCTAATTCTTTATTATTTAGTATTAGGATGCCGCGATAGTTCTTTACTTTGGATGAGTAAGGTCTTTTAGTTTTTAGTAGTTATAGAGGTTTTATTAATATATTAGTTTAATATAGAGATATAATATGGTAATATTAGTAAAGGATACCTATGGTAGTAAACTATAGTATAGGGATACCGGTGCTCTATAGATAGATATTAATAATAGATATAGAGATATTAGTAGGAGAATACCTATAGTATAAACTATAGTATAGGGATATCGGTGCTCTATATAGCAGTATTAGTAGTAAATATTTATAGTATTAAACTATGGTATAAAGATATTAGTAGCTAGTAAATGTAATATATATAATATAATAAATAATAAATATAATAAGTAATATAATAAATAATATAAAAAAATATATAAAAAATAATATAAAAATAGATATAAAAATTAATATAAAAATAAAAAAATAATATAAAATTATATAAAATAATCGATATGTTTATTTATTTTTATATATAAAAAAATCTTGGCGGGAATTCCGGCTAGGGTCCGGGACGGGACCGGGTAGCTGGCGCGGCCTTAAATCCTCAATACTATCCGGTCCCGGCCCGGAGCACCCTGCCTGCCGGGACACATCATTGGTTCCCGGCCCGATCTCGATCACTAATATTAAGTATTAAACTTATAAAATTTTATAAATATGTATGTATAGACCACGTTAATTTTTTGTTTTATAACTATAGTATGGCTTTATATCTTATAATTAGAGATTTTAGATATCGTAGCGTAGATAGAATTAAGGTACTTCGTTTCCTAATTAGGTAAGTATCCTAATACTGTCTTAACTAACTATAATTACCATACTACAGATTTAGAAACGGGTCGTATTCATTGGCGTTCTTTTTTTAGCTATGGGTGCCAAGTCTTAATAATAATAAGTTTTATCAAGGAAATTTCATGGGGTCCAATGGTAGAATTCGTATAAGTACAATAGATACTCATGAAGATAGCCATTCAGACTCGAAGTCGTATCACGACTCGATCGGATAGCGATCCGGACTTTACCGACGCTTTCATGATGTTAGACTCGAACTCGGACTCGGACTCGGAATAACTGAACATCTATCGGGGGTCGGGTAGCATGTATATGTTCAAATCCATGCAGTACAAAGAAATTGAAGCTTAGTAATGTACAAATCATAAAGACATATAAAACACCAACTAGCAATAAGCCCTCGTTCGTATTCTATCGTGCCGCCTCCTTTCGTCCTCAGCAACCAGTCGTCTTTCAAGTGCAGAACCCCATCGACGACCTGGGCTTTGCTGAATCCGTCGGCAAAAGATGCGCATTTTCCTCCCGCACCAATGGGCCAGTCAGCCAACTCGATCCTTTGCCTAGCTACCTCCGCGAGCCCAATAAATATCCAGGACGGTGACGGCGCAGCCGTTGGCACCGATACCTTCGACGTGATGTAATAATGTGCGATGTCGTAAAACTCTACCCCCCAGCAATGGTGTATAACGGCCTTCTTTACCGCCGGCGATACGGCGTTCAACTTCCCGATCCACGAACCCGCCACCTGGACCTCGGTCGCCTTATGGTAGTCCCTCCAGAGGAGATCAACCGGTACGTCGAAAGTATGACATCGTTCACTGACGGTGTATAGCCCCACAGAATCCCGGGGCGCCAGAAAATGGGACTGGTTTCGTATTTCTAGCCAGCACGGTGCCTACCACTATCGGGCAGTCACGAAATAAGATCCTGTCAATCCCCGTGGAGAACCCTTCTGACGATCGCTTGTCCAGTAGGGAGCAGAAACGTTTGCAACCCAATGGTATGGCCGCTTTGAGTTCTCGAAGCAGAGATCCTTAAAGATCTCTAGAAGGATTTCATTCGGGAGAAGAGTCCACCTTCATCGTAGTTGAAAAATAAAAATAAAATCAAGAAAACGACGTATTGAGCCAACAATATCCTGCTAAGTGATTCAATGTGACGGCGAAGCACCGTTTATGTCATATTATACTTTAGAAAACCCGACACAGTATGGTTTGAAGCCAGCTTACTCGCTTGGAAGATGAAGAGCTTGACCTACCAAACGGGTACAGCCTGCCGGATTCGCGACTTGCTGACATAAGGCTGCCAAAGGCTCAAGTGTTCGGTATTGCAAGGTGAAGCCGAATCACGCTTGGGACCACTCTCTTCGAAACTGCGTCGTTATCATGCTTATACCTCCGGGGAACTGCTTTGGCCAAGTCTGGACTCCATTCTTTACAGTGCCCATCGCGATGCCGATGTGCCGTTGTTCTATCTATATTCATAAGGGGTAATTAAATAACGAAGAGCTACATCTGGTTAGCACTGTAGTCTCTTACAAGGAAAAGTGCCGCCTTGTGCGAGTGGGCCTTGAATGAGAACTACTTAGCACCGTATTATTGCTTCCCAATTTTCTCATATCCAAATTATACCTTACTACAGCCCCTGAACCCGATGTTTCAAAGGATCTACAGAGAAGTACACAAAACGGGTCTTCCATATGGGAGCTACTTTACCATGACCGCCTCTTAAGATAGAGAGGGAATTGTGCCAAAATAAAAGTGATGTCTCTGTGTCACAGTGTTATTCCATACACCGATTCGCAAACCTTTGGGCTGTGAGATATTCCAAACAGCGGCACGATCACCAGGTCTCATGTGTTGGGCTTTGTGCAACCAACAGGCACAATACTGTTCTCGTCTACGTATAAGTTGGTTTAACTGCCTTTTCGCCACTGAAACCAGAAGCATCCGGCTGAGGCAGTTTGGCAGCGTACCTATCGCAATTTTTTTTCTTTCGTCTGCGAGGTTCATTTCGGATATTTCTTGCGACGCGACCGGCAGCTGAAAGGCCTAACTCCACTTAAAACCTTATTTCGACAATCCTTCGGGAATCGAGCTACAAAATGCTTAGAGGCCAGCTATCTACCGGATATCAAAAATCAAAGATCGGCTTCGCTTTTGTTCCAGCATTTTTGCTCGCAATCTTTGCTATTCGTCCTAATAGTCTCAGGCTTCTCAGCAGCGTAAGTATTGCTCATTTGTGATTTCGTTTCCCTATAATAAACATTTTATTATATACTAGGTCGTATCATGATATGAACTTAAAAGACAACTCCTCGCGAAGTTTTCCCAGCTAAGGTTACAGTCCGAAGAAGCTACATGCAGCAAAGACCCAAGCAATATGCTTTTTGGGAAACAAAGGTCACACGCGGGGAAGACAGGTGGCTTAGCAGATGGAATTCTCCATTTAGAGTGATAAATAGATCTTCTAGGATAAATGCTGCTGCATGTTTGCGATTTCTCGAATCGTTATATTGCCAGATATGACAGGGCTAAAAAAAGATCTAAGCCTCTGATATAGTGGCAAATGTACTTACGCAGACTTGCCAAAAGACGCAGTTAATAATAGCTCGAGAGGAGAAGGATCGTTCTGATCTCCTGAATTAGAAGGTTGAATCGGCTTCCTGTTCTCGGGTCTTCGTGCAACCTTGAATTTGTTGATAATAACGAGTATTGTATCCTTTAGGGTTAACGTAAAACAAGGCCATCCGTTTAGAAAACCGTTCTTATTTCTTCTATTTAGAACGGTATCACCATCGCTGACGATCAATATATACAAATGAACACGAACTTGTACCAATATAAGTTAAGGATAACCTTAGCCTACTTCTTACTTATGCGGGAGGGTTGATCTGACAATAAAACATGGATGGTTTGTCAGTCGCTCTACGTACCCCTAAATTGTCCTTCTGCCAAGTTGAGCTTACTCTTCCCACGCCTATGCGAAACCAGATACCCTGGTTCCTTAGCCGGAGATCCGGTGCTCGTGAAGAAAAAAAGGCTTGGATTACCAAAGGATTGCTCTTCGCGTACGACAGCCGGTTTTATTTTTTTACCTATATCATCACCCAACCTCCCTTCTTCCTGGTGGTGCACGGCCTGTAAACTTGGCGTAGTATGTATAGCGCGAAATACCCAAGACACGACGCGAACGGATGAGTGCTGCCCTTCGGCTATGACTGATACCGTTGGGCGTATCCTCTGGCCCCAGTGACTTCACTGCTATAGTCACTGTCTGTGTAGGTGTTACCGTGTTGGGCAATGTAAACAAGATGGCGCCTAATTTATTCTAAATATTTCAGGCTTACGGCCTCTCCGCAGTTTCGCCAAGAGAAGCGTGCGAATCGCTACAAATCCCGGCATTGTGCACTAGCAGTTCAGACCGGAAGAGGAGGCCACGTTTTTACCTAACACGGAAATAAGGGGGGGCTCTCAGGTGGTCGACTTAAGTTCACCTGAAGATGTTACACACTTGGCATCTTGGTACCGGCGTAGCGGAGGGGTTCGGTGATTCGGGGCATTACGGGCCTTTCTTGTTCCGCGTACCGTCCTGGCTTCCGTGGGCCCCTCCCTGCTGGCACAAGGGAATCTAACGAACTCCTGAGTCTCATTTCACTCTTCATGTAGCACGAGAGGCTAATTGCTATTTGTGATTGATTTCCAGAATTCAGATCAATCTCGAATCATGCATGTAATGTTCATTCGGTCATTAACTAAGTTGTTTTGAAATGGTACGAAGCAGTATCTGGACGTTTTAGTGTCAAAAAAAGGTTCGTCTTCTGGTGAATTGATCTTCCTGAGAGATTAGGGTGACCAACAAGCTAAAGATGGTTATATTAGAGTGAACGTATACTATCGGGGTCATTACAAGGTAATTCATACATGAAAACTTGGACTGGTATCTAGATCAGAGGAAAAACGCTATAAAATGAAGAAAAAAAAAGAAATACGCTGCATTACATAGGAGCTTGAAAACGAGTGACTCCAAAGAAGGGGAAAAAGGATAGGGAAGGGAAAGAAAGGACCGTGAAACGCCTTTATGCACACTAGACACCCAGAGCTATGAAGAAATATTAAGATATTTTTTTTACAGACTTTCGCCCATTAACATCAAGTATTTTTTCCCAAAGATTAAATGACGATTTTGACGCCGTGAAAGTCGAAAGAAATGACGGCAACCTGCTCATCCTACGAGCGGCGTTTCTCTTCAAGTACACATCCGCTTCAAGCTCATCTTCTCCTGAACATGGTAGTCGTTGCAACTGCTAGCGTCGACTCTCTCGAAGGCTCGTCTCTTTTGGATGACGGGCCCTGGGCTTCATTTTCGGGTCTGAGAATAGGGATCACAGTACCAACGCTGGGAACTCGGATATTCGGGTGTCTTAGTGTTACGAGCTCTTCAATTGTCTTGCAACGGCTCCTCCGACGAACATTAGCAGGTTCTTGCAGCTGCTGTTTGCGAACTCGAGCGATGAAGACCGTGAGATGACATCCTTGAAGATTCGAACTCTGACATCGATGAGGTCGGTTGGCGGTTGTGAGGGGGACCGGCTTGCTGGAGGCGAAGATTGTGCTGTCGGGGAGCGGTAAAGTTGGACGGAGGAGAGCCAGAAGTTGGAGATCGGTGGATAATTGATTCGGATTGAGGTGATGCTGCCCTAGGGTCGAATTCTAAGGTTTTCAGGTATGAGTCTGAGAATCTAGCGGAGATGAATACGGTCGATACAGCGGCGTCCTTGGAAAATTCATCTGCGAAAGGGTATGCAAAGTGACACTACGTTTGTGTAACAGGCCAGAGTCAGCTTATAATGGCTTGAATTTTATATGGAAAAGAGTGGACAAGAGCATGATGATTTGGACATACCGAGTAAACGCCCCTCCCAGGAAATACCGCTCTCTGCTCCTGCGCCATACCGATCAATATTGCTATAATTATGGGTTCCAGGTCGCCGATATTTCGTGGGAGAACGCGCCGCCTCTCTTCTCTGCTCTTTCTCCACGTCCCGCCTGAGTCTGCGGAAGATCGCTTCCTTCTGCTTCTCCTTCCTGTCTACGTACGTTTCCCAGTACCAGTACATGTTCGTTGCGGTAGCGGTTGCCATAACTGGCGGTGAGCGGGACTGTTCTGCGGGACTGGAACCCTCACGTGATAGGACTATGATATCATCGGTCTGGAGGTACGTCTGCCACCCGTAACATGCGAACCGTTTGTCTGAAATTAGTCAAGGCGTTAGCGATATTGCTGATCCATCGGATATGTCTGCCGATAAATTAAGGTGGGCATAGATTGAGAAAGTCCGGAGCATGAATTATTTCTCGAAAAATGTGCACATCCTGTAGCAACAATGTAGAAAATGCTCCAGCTAAACAACTTACATTGGGGTGTGGTTGTAAACAGCATCGCGGGCCTCGAGATCCCACCGACCTCCTTCGGGGGCCGGCGCATCAGGAACGAAAATGGAGCGGCAACCTTCGCCCCGCGTCCACGAGCGGAGGTAATGTAAAAGGAAGCCTGCTGCGATGCTTCCATTCCAGACGATAACTCCGAGTGAACGTGGGCCACCTCCGAAGTGAACGCAGTGAACCGTCTCCGCGAGACTTCGTCGTCGGCAAAAAGTTTCCTCCTAGCAAAATTCGAATTTATCCTGTCATTGTTCGCCTCAATCGTATCGAAGGAAACCGCTGCGTCCGTTATACCGAGTGCTTCGAAGTGTGTTGCGTCCCAGAGGAAAGGGTGAACGATCCTGGGACTCCGCGATGTTGAATGAACGAAGGTCGAGAGAGATGATTTGAGATCTAATAAAGCCATCGCTTTCGATGGTAGATAATGGGTGGTTTATCCTAGGCGAGCGACGGTGATACGGTGACGATGGTGACAGAGTTATAGGATCGGATAGACAGAGAAAGACATGGATACAAGATGGATATACGAGGAGTATAATATGGGCCACGCAAAGGAGAAGAGAAGGGAGGAGGAAGAGGAAGAGGAAGATGAAGAGAGGAAGGCAGAAAGGAAACAGGATAGAGCAGGATGGGAAATGTCGTCGCGGCGGGGGGAATGGGAATTTTGAAGAATTCGATTATATTTATGATCCGATTAAGGAGAACTTGACAAATTCTCCATGGGAAAAAAAAAAGAGGGTCCCGGCTTTCGTTCGCTTTTTATTACCCTATTACCAGTTAGCGTAAATGACAATCTTCAACGAAATAAACGAATAAGAAAAGGGCCCCAGCTGGCTGGCGTGACCGAGCTGTCTGTCGTACAAAGGAGTGACGATGATGATCGAAACGGTGTACAAAAACAGGGGCACACAAGGGAAAAGGAGACGAGATAAGGCAAGAAGAGACGAAAAGGAAAATCAGCCAACGTTGCCCTGTCTTGTTTAAAGTTCTCCCTTGGTGGTACGATGCTTGGATATACCGTGGGTGGATCCTTGTGGATTGGATTAGCTTTTTTTAAAAAAAAAAAAATCCCCTTGTCCTACGAAGTCCCTTGTCTTAGTTTTTACATATCTTGTTAGTCTCGTTTTGTACAATATCTTACGAACAGGAAAGGCAAGAAAAGAAAGAAAAAAAAGGAAAAACAGTCGCAAAAACGTGCGTACATATTGATATTCAAGCTGAGACTTATAGGAGAAAGTGAGCCTGGATCGGCATTTAGAACGGCCAAAGTCCAACCTCAGGAGAACGTGCATGTTCGTACGAGTCAGTCAGACCACTCCACTGCATCATCAGCCGCTAACCGGGTGGCGCGGTTCCCCCTCGGATGCTGGATCCGGGATTTATCACCGAGGGCCAGGGTTTAATGAGGGGGTTCTTCCCCAAGGCCCAGCAAAAAAGTATATACGGTTAATATACTCGTAGTCTATATACTCATAAAATTTCCCCGTATTCCACTTGAATACTAGTTGTTTATCTCTGTTCTCATGAATCATGGTTCCTGAAGAATTTCCTCATCTCGCCAAAACTTCGTAATCTTTTCCTGATTCATTCTAATCAAAACTTGTAGAATTCCTTGCAAACGGTCGGCCTATCTGAAGAATTTTCTCCTTGCATCTCGGCACAAAAAAAAAAAAAAAAATATCTTCAGGCTTGGAACAGGACGAATATATAGCTGTTGTGTAAATGTTCGCTCCCAAACATCGCTTGCGGGGATTGTGTTTCCTTACACGCCTGTAAAACTCGAGGTCCTTGCAACACGTATTATTTGGAAAACTCGACGTCTATCGTAACACGTATTATTAAGACGAATATATACACGGCAAGAAGAGATTTCTTGTAGTATTACAAGCGATTTATCCGTACTATAGCATGTTTAGGGTTTTCCAAAGAGACATTTCATATCCGTTCCACAAAGTCGGCGATGCTTACACGTTGTGGAACCTCAAAGCGAGATTCGTCTTAGGTAAATCCTGCCGCACGTACTGAAACGTCATCAATAGAGGTGATTTTTTTTTTTTTTTCACCTGTGCTCCGTAGAAGAAGGCGAGGAACCCTACTTTTTTTTTCTGGCGGAGTTCCATCATGTCGGATCCAGAGATTCACTCGAAGTCCTATGTGTAACCAGCGTTTTTACTTGATGCTGTGCCTGCGAGGATCCCTCGACTAATTCTCGGCAGTGTAACGTAGCCATCGTGTACGTACATGTGTCCATTAGGGCATTATTGGCTTTGATTCCTCTTCCCACTATTATAAATCTTAGACGATCGTGCGATATAGAACAAAGAAACAAATATAGGCCTCTATAAATAGCCTATAACGAATCGGTCTTAATCCACCAATAATACCGTCTAACCCCAACCAGTTCTCCGCTTTTCCGAATAATCTGCAAGCATGTAAGGTGGTTCTAGTCCCCACGGAGTATGTCTAATACAAAGAATTGATATACTCCATGTGATATAGAATTTTCATTTCCGTTTTCTCCCCGTATAAAAGAGGAAAGCGCACAGGAAAACAGTTGCTCATCAAAGACAGGCCCGTCATATATATTCGTGGTCCGAACGAAAATGCGGTCACTAGACCTACTTTGAACTTGAGGGTGCTGATCTTGTGTAGTGTAATTCTAAAAAGGAATTCCGGGTGTTAGTTAAGTGCTTCATTTCTTGTCGGCTTCCCGAAATAATCTCCAATTCGCGAATCCGAACTTTAAAATCCCTGCTTCGTTCCTGGCCTTAGCTAGCGCCGTTGGGTAAATGACTTAATCGATCCCTGCGTTATTTTCTAGAAATTTATAATTATCACCACTCCAAATCCTTAAGGGGTTCCATCTTCGCTAATAATTTCAAATGTTCTGTAATATATCTTCCGCGACCGAGTGCTGAGCGTTCATTCTCCACGACGATAGTCTTGATCTAGGAAGAACGACAATATTTCATCATGAATGCGGTTGACGAATAGTCTGTCACATGACAGCAGGTATCCTTCGCGCACACCCGAGTCACTACCTTGGATTGAAGGGTATTGAAGGGTACAAGTAAGTAAGCTTACTCAGTTTCAAATTGATTACCTGTCAACCCAGAGAATGATTGTGTCACCTGGTGTTCCGGCTCCCTGTTGCCGGTGCGCCGTGCAGCCCGTGCTTTGACAAATCGGGCGAAGTTGCTAACTGCGGTAAACATGCGGAACTTGCCATCGGGGTTCTGCGTGTTCTCGCTGCAGAATTATCAGGGCGGCGATATCATTAGCTGCTTCGTGACAGATGGGATGACCGGGTCGGTGTAGCGCTAAACTTGAACAGTATTTAGACCTTCAGAGGCAATATCATTCCTTCAAGATGACGAAGCTCCAACTGGTCTCCTCGATAGAGGCGAAGGGATGACTCGCGCTCTCATCACCTTACGAGTTGAATACTTAGAAGGCTGCAACAATGTTGCAATATCGACACGATCGGATGTGAAAAATGTTAATTACCTCACGTCTTCTACCTACCTCGATACAGCCGAAGGATTCAACGAAAATGAGGTTTTTGATGTTCCCAAAGCGCGCACGACCGCGTACTACGTAAGAAAAGGAGGTACGTTGACGAAGAACTCGCTGGAACCTCCCTGGTGAATGAAAGGCTCATGTTCATGAGGAAATAAACCGACAACTGGTGAGACTACCGCCCGATTACCCGACGTACGCGTCAGTAACTCGCGCGGCGCGGTGACCAGCACATGTTTCATTCCAGGTATTAAATATAGTACTCTCTCTCGTTGTCAATGATTATTATGGTATTCTGAGGTGTCTTGGGCGTGGATCCCGTCTCGGCGTTCTCTTCTTGGTGTCAAAATTTTTTGAACTAATCTGCGCTGGTAATATTACGGAGAGAACAGGGCAATTATCAATTTGAAGCCATTCGTCAATTAGCTATGCCTGTTCACCATGCATTCTTGAGAGTGATACAGATGAAACTATGTGTTACTTGAAGCCGAGGAAGATACACATACCGCAGCTATAAGCGGAGGTACCGGTACAACCAAGAAGTTCTCGAGGTCTAAGCATTGAAATATCGACGAGACAAGTTGGTTTCCTAAATGCATGGTCCTCTGTCAATTTCGCCTGGTGGTGGCAGCCGAGATTAAAATTGAAGACCATGCTAACGCAGTTAGCGTTTGCACTTTCGTTCATTGTTTGCGCGGGTAGAGGTCATTGATAGGAACAAAAGCTCTAATCGACTATTGGTCCCTCGTTTCCCTACGTACGACAAAGAAGGCCTCGCACTACTCTATTGCGATTAAAGTAATCAAGTCTCTTGATTCCTCCAGCGGAGCTGGGAGCCACTCTTTCCTTGTTAACGAACCCTTTGGAAGAATACTAACAAAGGGACCTAGATGGGGACCGAGGAGGAGTCACAAAAAGAGAGGAACAAGAACGAGTATCGGTCGGTAGCAACGCCGGGACTGGCACAGCGATGGTAATACTTCCTCCTCTATCTCCATGGATGGTATGCCCGTCTGAAGCTCGACAGCATCAGCAGGAAGGTCTGCCAGTGTGTTGGAGGAGCGCCAGACAATCTCATCATTTCCATTCAAAGACATCGAAAGAGATGTAAATATCCAGGTGGGGTTCCCCAGCCTCACCCTCGCCTTACAGAATTGCGTGGTGGGAATGAGAGCGGGTGCTGCATGGCGTCTCGTACGACTTAGGGAACCAGGCTTTCAGGGACACTCCCAGGCTAACAATGCTCGTGGTTTTTGAGAGATCGACGTCTTTTGCCACTTAAGCTTCCCATAGCTGATGCGCTGTAAAGATTTCGACATCGCACGTGCACGAGATATGTGGTACACACCAAATTTTAACACCTCCGAGTCTGCTATACGCAGGGAATATAAAAATCACGCGAAGCATAAGGAAGCATTGCATGGTTCATGAGAACTGGAAACCTTACTTGACCTATAGCAACTGCCTATATCGTGGTCGCGAAGAGCTTGTCACGCTCATTCTTTTTTTTTTTGCTTCTTTCTATGTTCTCGTCCGTTACACACTGACCCAAACCTTCACGAAATGCCTGAAGATAATTAATCCTTCTCGAATTTCCCACCCTTATTTACCCTATAAGACCCAGGTTTTAAAAAGCGGACGAGTCATATTGAACGCCTAATATAGTCCCTAGAGCAGGGTAAAAACATCAAGTATTTCCGCATGTCCACGTCTTCTCACCATCATATAGAGGTAAAAGAACTGCTTTAAGGATCCACGCGTGTTTCAATACGTCTCAGAAGACCTAGTAGCCGCGGTAGTAGTCCGATACCGGATTCTCGTATTATTCCATGCTTAATCCAGAAGGTCACCATCAGAGACATGTTATAAACCCTCGTTTGTCTGATGCGGCACTACCAAAGCGTGCCGAGAGCGAAAAGGCCCGGCTCACCCTTGCTGAACCTTAAAAGCTAAAATATCCCAAGGAGCCAGGGCGGCAACACTTCAAGTTAGCGGATTGCATGATGTATACCAACTAGGAGGCCTGCAGAAGGCGCTTGGCGACCAGACCCGGACGCGAACGTTAAATGTCAAACACGACCATAATCCCCAAAGAATGCTACAATTTAACACTTCCGAAATGGTAGCTTCGGGAACTGGAAGTGCTCGCTTCGGGCATCGCTTTCCATGATGCGTTTCAAAACATTGTAGTCATGCGAACCCCCAATTTCCCGGAGGTGATTCAACCGTGAGTGATTGAAGTTGTAAACTGCAGTCTGTCTTATTTGCAATATCAAATGATAAGGCTGCTGAGACTACCGTTACTGTTGATATGGTTTCCTTGATTTTCAGCGAAATATCCCGCCTTGGTCGTCGAAGCATTGGAAGGGGCTTGATTCTTCACGATGATCACCTTGAGCATTTTTGATGGCTAATTATCGTCGTACGGACAATATAAAAGTGGACATTTATTTGAAAGATGTGTGATATCACCAGACTATCATTCCTCTATTTCTCAGTTTAAACTATCTGTCATTCCTTCTTTCTTTGCCTGGAATATACGCTGTAGCTCTTTTACAAAATTACAATCAAAAGCCGATATGTTCATTATAACTACAAACTGACGCAATTTTATCAACCATGAAGTTCACAAATACTGCCGCAGCGCTACTTACAATCTCCACCATTGCATCTGCTTCCCCATTAGTCCACCATGCTGGTAACCTGGATGAAGTGTCCTCGTCAATCTCCAAGCGTGGCATGAATATGGACCTCTTCCAGTATACGAAAAGCGACCCCAAAGAAATAGATATGTTCGCGGAGAGAGAGGCGGCCCTAACACAGGCCCAGAAGGAAGCCATCCAGCTCGCATCAGCCGCCATCGACGAGCTCAATTCAGACAGCGATCGCTTCTAAAACTATACTTTACTACCAAGAACAAAGACGACGCAAAGGCGCGTATTAAGGCTGTCTACGAGCGCATCACAGGCGGGGGTCAGGCTGGCGCGGACTCAACGGGAGGACCCCTCGTTTCCAAGCTCCGGCCAGTCCCCAGACTACAGCACAAGCTCAGTGCGCGCGGAACCTGCACCTCCTAGTTACAACCACACCGACCACCATGAAAATCAACGGGCAGGATATTGCGCCGATACAGATCTGCCCGAGGTTCTGGACTCTGCAGTCACTACAGGCCAGTCTTGCCGCCTGCAGAACGCTTCCACGCCCTGAACAGATGGACGGTGACTGGCTGAACATGGCTGTGTTCTCGTGCACGAGTACACGCATTTCAACGAGATCGGACGCGGGAAAACCGGACTGAAGGATATAATAGACTCCGATGCCGCAAAATCGAATCCTTACGGCTCGAGGCTTCGAAAGACTTTGTTCACCCGTTGAGGTCTCATATTCCGGGACCTCTTGGTCAGGAATCTCGGCGAGTTAATGCGGATAACTATAACTGGTTTGCATTGGTGAGTTTGTTCATGAAGCGACACATCCTTGAAATTATACAATATGATCCATCGCTAACGGAACGTCTCCTGACTTAATAGCATGCGTATATGGAGAGGAACTGTGGAAAGAATGGCCAAAGGATCAGCTCAAATAATCATGCCAGCATTTACCATATGACTTATTGATTTTTTAGTTTTAAATCTAGAAATATTATAAAAAATAGTAGTATAGATTGAAAGGCGCTTTCCATTTGCACTTATAATTCTTCTGAAGAGGGTTTTCTCGTTGATATAAATGGAGTTTTCGCGGGGTTCTATAAAAGCAGGGACCGTAGCACAAAGAATTCAACGTCGGTCATATATCAGTCCTTTCGAGCCGTAAAGCTTTGGGCCATGAGATCAATGTTGTAATAGTAGCTATAGAAAAGGGGGAGGGGAAGGAGGTTGGCCTGCTAATATATCGGTTCCGTAATGCATGCAAAATTTCGAGCGTAACTTCCGCGCTCTGACCAAAGCGAATTAGACGTAAATCTACATATGACGCTTTCTAAAACATCCTAGGATACTTCTCCTATTTCAATCCTGTCTGCCGCTTAAAATCTATTGTGAACGATCGATAATCGGCCTCTGGTGGTATAGATTTGGGTAATGATGGTTTGGTGTTTGGGTAAGCGTGGTTTGCTACTCTCTCGAAATCTAGAACACCCATTGTTTAGGAATCGTCCTGGCGCTGGCGGTGCCCGGAAGTTCTCGGCTTAGGATATCCGAAATTAAATAAAACAACAAAATTACGCCTGTAAAATTGCACAACATCGCAGGAAAGGAGAGAATTTTCTAGCTTCACTGGATAGAGAAATTGACTATATATAGGTAAACAATCAACTTTTACCTTGGAAGGTCGACGTATCGGTACAATCATATTGGTATTGTGACATGCATATAGAAGTAGTCCAGATTAGAAGGTTAAAAATTGAACTTGGTGGCTTATTTTCTCGCCCACGATATGCAGATACTCATTTCTTTCTTACGTTTACTGTCTCGGCTTTAATGTGCTTAACACTGAAGAGCACTTTAGGAAAATAGAGGGATGAAGAGTAGCAAAGTTGAAAAGGTGCTTGGTAGATGGACAGTACTAGTTCTATAAAAAAAGCACGATGGCGTGGAGGATCCTCAGTCTTATCCTCGAAAATCTTCAAAGAATGGAAGCCCTGAGCAGCAAACAACAAGGACGGATTCTGGCAAGGCGGTATCGTCAATACTTCCGTTGGCTATCAAAATTGTGGACTCGGATGAAAAGAGGGTGGTGCATGGGGTAATGAACCTAAATATATGCGAAAAAGGAGATTGGGCAATCAAGCAATAAGCAGTAAAACCGTGAGAATTGATCAGCGGATTATAACTATTTAGCGAGAGGCAAATTAACTGTCGGTAGCAGGACTTACTAGACTTCCAAGGAAACGAAGATAGAAAACTTGAAAGGTTAGATTGACGAATACGAAAAGAGTCTTGGAGTCAACAACCGAAGTTTAAACGCTGAGATTGAGTTAAGCCATAGAGGTTAGAGGCCTCTCTTGTGAAGTTGACTTCTTCTCTCCAGGATAGCAAGAGGAAATGTTCATGGGAGAAATTGCCCATGTGAAACAACTTATTTTAATATATGTTTGCTCAAGGGTGTCAAATATCTTCAAAAACATCAAACGAGCCTGAACTTATTAGCCAATTAGAGCAAAAATCGAAGTCAAACGGCTTCGAGGTCTTCGATACCGTATATTATCCATCCATCGCCGAGTGATTTGCGAGTTGATGAAGTCGAAATGAAGGTAGTGAGAGCAGTAGGGAAGTTACATGCCCTTCTTCGGCTATTCTTCTCCGGGGAGTTGCCCTGATTGGGCTGTATTTAAAGCCCCACAGGGGAATATTGATCTGATACTCGAGGACAATCCCTTAGATCTCAATGGACAATAATACTGTATATTAGTCACCATCGTGTATTGTACGAGAGTCTTAATTACCGCAATGTGATAATAATATGAGTAGAGTCCGTTCAGAACTTCAGAGTACTTGTACTGTGCTTGAAATAGCCTCCTGGTCTCCGTGCCCAGCTTCCGCTCGACTCTCTCAGGCCGAGGAACACCTCCTTAGGGCTTTCGGAATGGACATCAGTTACCACTGTGGAACCGTGAGGGAAAAAAAACGCCTCTGTAATTCCACCACGCCTTAGCCCTGGCTATTTCTGGGTTCCCCAACTTCCCCAGCTTCCCCTACTCTGGCTGGAGCCGATCGAATTTTCGACAAAGGAGATACCGATTCGGATGAGTGTGTCTAAATTTGAACTACGGATCACCAAGAGACTCAAAAGAGTAATTAGTAAAGAATGAGTATCGTGGAGTTCTTTTACTAATGAAACAACTCGGCCTTGTTATTGGGCTCCACTTCCGCACCAGTAGCCCAAATTGACCGCCAAGAATGGAGATGAAGAAGCCACAAACAAGAAAAGTCATGAGGTTCGGAGGAAATGGAAATCGTGAAATGGGGAGTAGAATGTGAGAGAAACAAGATGACGACGAGAGAGCGTCATTATTGAAGCCATCCGCGAGGCAATATCGAGGCGTCTATCCGAATACCGACAGGCCACCACAGAAAGAATGAAAGGAGGATGTTAAGGCGGTGGCCCTGTTGCTTGTTTAGCCTTCATGGGCGAAAGGCTGGAGAGAAGGAAAGTTCAGCCTTGGTCCGCTCTATGCGCACATTACTTAAATCTCCATGTTCTCCCCATTGTGAAATCGTTTTTGCTCCTGAAAGATCAAGGGATTTCTAATCCTTCAATTACAATCCCGTACAGCGCTTCCCGTTGCTTTCTTGGACTGTCTTCAGTCGAAAGCTTGCACACTCTTTTCTGAAGAAAAAGATCCTTTATTCTTTCATAGGATCTTTCTTCTTTGCCTATCGTTTTTGTTTTACATATTTGATTTTTTAACGACGATACCGGAAGAATATATTGGGAGATAGGCTTTGCCTATAGTAATCACAGTTGTCATAATAATCTCTTTCTCTATTGATCAAGATGTTCTTGTCTAGGACTTTCCTTGGACTGTACTACCTTGTAGCTACATTTACCGCCCTTCCTAGCGCAGCAAACAATGATGGCGTTGTCTTACGACGGGGGCATCTTAATTGCAACCCGGGCTATGGCGTTTCGGTGGTTATACACCTAAATGCACCAAGTATTCCGCAGGTGACTATTCCGCCGGTGGGCAAGGCGCACGTGCCAGGATTGCCCGACGGGAAAGTACTCTGCGCCGGAGCTACCTCATGCACCGACTGCCCGGCACATTCGACCGTAAACAGCGGCAAGACCGACTGTAAGTGTGACGCCGGCTATACCGCAACGCCACCAAAGGTTGCACCCTTGCGCCGGCGGAAATACGAGAGAAGCGGCACGTGCAAGGACTGTTCCAGCGGGTACCACTTTGCCGGGGTCCTCTTCAAGCTCCGACTGTCATGCTTGCCCGAGTGGAGGAGTCCTTCCGCCGACAAGACGAGCTGCTCGTGCCCCGGTGGAAAGAGCTTTCGTACAACAGATGTAACCCTTGCCCTGCCGGTAACGCCACCCAGGGTGGATCTACTTGCAGTCATGCCCGGCAAATACCTGGAGCGCTGGTGGCACTGATACGTGTACCCCTGCGGCGGCCATTTGGCTTCCGCTCAAGGCTCAACGTCAGCTGGCGCTTGCAAACCGCCATCTTGCACCGTGGGTTAATACTTCGACAACACCAACGGCTGTACTTCGTGCGATAGCGCCTCTTTCTCCACCCCACCAGCGCGACCACCTGCTCTCAGTGCCCCGGCGATTACGATCACGGCCTCGGACAGTCAACCGCCGACCGCCAGCATTGTGAGTGCAAGGCCGATTATACCTGGAATGGATCCGCCTGCTCTCCTTGCGCCGCGAACCACTGGTCTGCCGACGGAGATTCTACCTGCACCGTTGTAACGGTCTCCAGACTGCACCCGCCGGCTGGACGTCCGCGGATGCTTGCATTAATCCTTCGTGCACGGCTGGCCAGTATTTTGATACTACAATGCTGCACCTCTTGCGATAGCGCTCCGTCTCCACGACTACTAGTGCCACTCATTGCTCTCGATGCCCTGGTGATTACGACCACGGACTTGACAATCGACTCAGGACCGCCAACATTGCAAAGTGCAAAGCTGGTTATACGTGAGATGGTTCTACGTGCTCTCCTTGCGCTGAGAATCATTGGTCTGCCGACGGTGATTCCACATGTACAGCGTGTACTGGCCTCCAGGGCGCCGGCTGGTTCGACTTTTGCAGACGCCTGTACTAATCCTTCGTGCAGCGCTAGTCAGTATTTCGACACTACCAACGGCTGCACGTCCTGGATAGTGCTTCCTTCTCGACGTCTACCTCTGCCTCTCAGTGTAACTCCTGCCCCGGCGATTATGACCACGGCCCTGGACAATCCACCACTGATTGTCAACACTGCAAATGCAAAGCTGGCTACACTTGGATGCCGCATTGTTCCCAATTGCTGAGAATTACTGGTCCGCTGATGGAGACGCGCAATGTAATTCTTGCACTGGAGGTCAAGTAGCCCCCGCTGGCTCGCAGCCATCCGACGCCTGCCACAACAACCTGACTGCCAGCCGGGACATATTTCGACGGTTCTTGCAAATCCTGTGATGATACTTCCTACTCTACGACATCTTCTGCTACCCAGTGCAGCTCTTGCCCGCTTCTTTGGACAACGGTCTTGGCCATGGAGAGTCTACTGACGATCGCCAGCACTGTAAATGCAAGGCTGCATACACTTGGGATGGCTCTCACTGCTTCAGTGTGCCGAGAATCTTGGTCTGCCGCCGGCGATGCCTCTTGCACGCCTTGTACCAACGGCCAGACCGCGCCAGCTGGTTCTACCGAGGCTGGTGCTTGCACGAACCTATCTTGCTAACTGGGGCAATACTTCGACGGTTCCTGCAAATCCTGTGCAAAGCTGGCTATACCTGGAACGCCCAGAGCGGGGCTTGCTCCCAGTGTGATCCAAACTCGTGTCCGCCGATGGCGATGCTTCCTGCACACCTTGCGAAGTCACCAAGACGGCTCCAGCTGGCTCCACGTCCGATGCCTGCACAGCACCATTCGCTAACTGCCAAGCGGGAACGTACAAGGTGACCAAGAATGGCGTTGCTACCTGCAAGCCTTGCGCCGCGAACTCCTACTCTACCACCACGAACGCGGAGTCATGCACCAAGTGCCCCTCCGGAACGACCACCGAGAGTACTGGAGCTAGCAGCAAGGATCAGTGTATTTGCCCTGCCGGAAGGTACCTTGCTAGCGGAGGAGACTCCTGCGTAAAGTGCGCTAAGGGTCCTACTCTTCGGACTCCAACTCTGACCAATGTACTCCTTGCCGGCCGGAACTTACGCTGACACCCTCGGTACATTACTTGCAAAGAGTGCTCTGGACAGACCAAGATCGGGCGACTACCTGCACGCCTACCAATAGTTGCACGGATAACAACTACTACAAGACTGGATCGGGATCGGGATGTAATACTTGCGTTGCTGGTCTGCTCCTAACGCTGACTTCACTTCTTGCGTCTGCACTCTGGGAACCTGGGTAGCCAAGTCGAACAGCTGCAAGTGTTCATCTGGCAAGCTTTATACTAAGGCTGATGGATCTTGCGCAAGCTGCGCTGATAACTCGAGCCCTAACTCCGACCACACTGGATGCGAGTGCAAGACTGGGTACGGAACCCGGGACTCTACTGCCAACTTTTGCGGCCCTGCTCCTCCTGAGTGTACCGATAACAAGTACTGGAAGAACGCCTCGAAGGGATTCGTCTCTTGCCCAGCGGGATCCACTGTCATGACTGACCTCACCGGCTGCGAATGCAGTCTCGGAACATGGAAGGCGAACAAGAATATCTGTGACTGTACCACGGACAACCTCTTCACCAAGGCTGACGGATCTTGTGGCCAGTGCGCTCGGAACTCTACTCCTCTGAGCGACCACTTTGGCTGCAAGTGCGATACCGGTTATGGAACCTGGGATTCTACCCTGAACAAATGTGATAGCGGCTCGACGACCCCGACGTGCCACGGTAGGCAGTACCTCATGACGCCGGAGTTTGCAAGGATTGTGGCCCGAGTGCTTCGTCCGACTCTACTGCTTCGACTTATTCGTCTGACGATACTATCCCTCCTCGGGCGTTGGTGTGCCCGTTAGCAGCGTTAGTACTAAATAAGAAATAGTGCATACGCTCTCTTGAAGTAGCATCTTGAAGTAGCATTTTCCTTGGTGAAGTTTTAATTGTTTTTAATGGATGAATGATCGGAAGTGGTTTTATTGATATATGCTGTAATTAGTGCATACCCCTTAAGAGGGAGGTTTAACATTGTATAACAACCTTTTCTTCCTAATTAAAACAAAAAACCTTTAATGATAGTAAACAATTCGTTCAATTCTGCTTGGAAGTATGCTTTTTCATAGTGATATTCGTGATAGTGGTTGGAGCATGAATGAGGCGAGGGGAACTTCGAGACCGCTTCGTAGGGCATACTGCCGGTGGATGACTTGGCCGTAATGGAGTTGAGGTGAAGGATTGCTGCGTTGCGTCTTTTTTATCTGCCAGTGGTCTGAAAGGAGGTGGTCGTTGAAGTTCTGTGGATCTTGCCTTGTATGATGCTCCCTTGAAAGTCTCATTAGAGGATATCCTAATAATTACCTGCATAGAATCTCTATGCCTTGATAATTCATGTACAGGGATTTAGAAAGCGCAGTAACGGAGAAGGACGTACAGAATGGAAAAGGGGCAAAATACTTGAGAAGAATGCTTACATGACAAAGGGAAGTCCGTCTGGCGTATGTTCATTAGAAGTCGAGATAAGGATTCGAAAAATGACCGTATGTAGTTCCGGAGCCCGTTCCGGTAGGCGTGCCTGTTCCGATCTTGTCCCGCTCCGAAGGTTAGCGTCTTTCGCTTTGCACAGCACAGAATGAAGGATTCGAGGGGTTCCATGGATAACTAGACCTCGTGATGATGACGTTTTAAGAGGACTTGTCCCTTCTGCCGAAGCGGAATAGCCGTTTGCAAGCGCGCTCGGCTGTGAACCGAATTTGCCTAGACATGGGCCGTTCATCTTCGTGGAATCAGGCCCCTGTCGCGAGGAGCTCACTACGTGTTCTTAAAGCATGGAGATGGCGTTCTGAGCCTTCAGAATTGATAACTTCTTTTTACTTCGGGCGCCTTATAAGCTTATTCCATCATGATGGCCTTGCATTCGCTCAATCTGTTGACGTTCTGTCCAGGACCAAAGCTGCTTCATGTGCTGAGGCTCCGAAGCACCTCCGGGCCGTCGAGCATCATCCTTGTTCCGTCCCTCTCGATGTGAGATTTCTAAGGCCTCGGAATTCGTAGAGACATCTGGATAGCAAAGGTTTTCGGGGGAGGCGGACCGCTGCGATATTTTAGTACCATGATCTTCGCGGCTGTCTAAGTCAATCCCTTCTCGGAGCAGCGAGTCCTTTACCTGTCCCAAGTCCTGACCACCGGTGGGATCGTTTTTTGGCCCCTGCCTTCAAAAACTCGAATACCCCGCAAGGGTTTTTTTTTTTTTTTTTTTTTTTTTTTTGGTTCTGTTCCGCTTCGCATGGACGAATTTTGTTGCTGAAGGATTGGAGTGAGAGAAGTCGGGATAGAATCCTAGAGCCGAATGTGAGAGAGCAGTGCGACAGTTCTGGATGAAGAACGCATCCTTCAGTTGCCAGCTGTTTCTAGGGCGGAGATGAGAGATGCCGCTGAGCGTTTTATATTCCTGCCTCATATTTATTGAGGGAGTTCTAGAAAGGGAGAGAGGGGTATTATAGACTAAAAAATACATGATATTCGTAGGTAGATCGGGCAGATAGACTTTGTTCCGCCCGATGTCTGCACGGCAAATCATTTCCTCCAAAAACCGCGAGAAATAGATAGACACCGGCCTCAAAGAAAAACACAGTTGATTAGTTCATAATCCGACAACAATTCTCAAAGACCATCGCCTCAGAAGCCATGAGAAAAGGAGTAGAATTGGATATTGGGCGTCATGGTAAGGCGTTTTAACGGTCCCTCCTAACGCAATTGAACTAATCTCTGTCGCACGAGATTTCTGCAAGTCTGAAGAATTCTAGTTGGGCTGATTGCCCGCAAGTCCCGAGATCGCTTACCCCCACGGTTCTGGAGATCAATCGCGAGTCAGAAGCATGAAAGTCTCCACGACGATGCATTTGTTGGAAGTTACTTCTGTTATCAATCCCCGCATCGCAATGCCTACCAGCTGCATATCTGTCCCGATTCATGATTCAATTGCAAAAGACCTCCAGGCCATCCTCATCTCATGCAATGTATTGCTTGTGTGTAAAAAAGGCCGTGCGCGCTCGGCTTGAAAACGCGCTATTCGTCCGTTTCTCATCGGAAGGATCTCAAAGAAAGATGAGCAGATTGAAAGTTGGTTACTGGTTCAATTATAGTTAGACTCAAACGCTAATTTTTCTGCTCCATTTCTTAATAAGTTGGTCAACTTGTTGTCTCTCTCGGTTCCTCGGATCACAACCGCTGCGTCAGCTGCCCAGCCCGAAATGAAATCCTTATAAGAACAGCGTCATCCCGCGCCGACAAGAATGCCGGACGGAACACTGGATGACGAGTTTGCATAGACGTATATACATATTAAATCCTCCACCTCCATACACAGGATGAAGCTGGCCTACGAGAGAGCTATCTATTATTTCTTCCTCGGTTTGATATCGATCATTTCTTTAACAGTTATGTACTGCTGCTCGTTTCAGGAAGCATTGTTTATTCTACCCTTTGCGCTTCTCTTCATTGTTTTTGTCATGTTATTGCTTCACGAGACGTACCAAGAAGCGGCAAGGGGACTTGAATGAAAGATGCCGATATCGGTCTTGAGACGAAGGAGGGAAAAGATGGAGGAGTGGAGGAGCTGGGCATGAGTCAAGACGAGCGCGGCCAGGGAAGAAGACATAGCCACGAGCTTTCGATACTCTACAGGAGCCATAACGACCCCGAACCCGCGGAAGTAATCAATACACGTACATCGTTCCTCCATTCTCTGCCCCTATTCACACCGGAGGCGCTTCGATCGAGATTTCGCTCCGTTGTTTCTCTGAAGATGAAATACCTACAACCGTCAAGTTTCTATTTCTTACGTCGAATACGGCCGGATGCAATGAATGGCGGAAGCTGCGGACCCCAAGAATTGAAGTGGGTGCAGTGGTTTCGTTACTATTTGTATCCATGGTGGGCGATTGAGAATGTCGCGGAAACTTGAAAGGATAGGGGTTGGCTTGGCTGGAACATCCAGTCTGTTTGGCGCATCTGTCGTCTCGAGGGTCGAGACGGAAGTCAGCTAGGGGCAACGAGTCGAGAGTCATGGTGAGCGTGTGGCTTCTCTGGCGAAATGGGGAGGTACTACTTAAGTATAGAGTCTCTTCTAACCTGTTCGTTGACTATGCCGTGTCGCTCTTGCTTACTGTTCACCCAAGTTGATGGAAATAATAACTTTACGAACAATACGCTCCGAGCGAGGTTCTGAATAACGGGTTATATCTAATAGTGAAAAGGGAAGCTCACGCCACCCAAGTGCTAACGCTAGTAGAAGGGCTCCTGGAAGACTCCGTAGAAAACGAAAACGAGGAGCGACTCAGACCTGGCAGTCTTCCAGTTTACTCCCGGTGAAGAAACGACAGATAATGAATCTAGCTAAGATACACATGTAAGATGAATAGTATTAATAATACGGTTTTCTGGCTCTATCCAGTATACATCTCGATGAACCAAACGGTTAATATAAGATGCGGCATACTCAGACAACGAAGCAGATATGCTTCTTCTCGTTCGGCCTCTTCACCTTCCACAAGCAGTTCTCGCACCTGTACCACCCGCACTGTTTTGCAAACCTGCGGGACATCGTTCACGACATCGGTTCCATCCCCACAGCTGAAGCAAACCAGCGGCTTCTCCCCTTCAACCCCGCCAGCATCACCTTCCTCATCCCTTTATCTAGTATCATACCCAAATCGTAATTATTTAAATGCAACGGCGGCCACAGCCTCGTCACTTTCCCCGCGGAGCAGTAACGAATGGCAGCATGCCTACCTTCTCGTACAAATATATCATGGACGCGACGGATTTGTACTCGAACCCGATCTTCCCGCTCATATCGTAGAGTATTCGTGCGATAGCAGCGCCGACGACGACGGCCCTCTCGACCCAGTTCTGCTCGATGGCTGTGCTCAGCGCGACGGCGGCGGTGAGGCACTGCTGCGGCGGGAGCATGCAGGTTACCTTCGGCTTCCACTTCAGTATCGCGTTATCAATGGCGCCTGCGGGGACAGTTTTGAATGCTTGGGCGTCGGGTACGATCGCGAGTCCGGCGACGAGGAGCCCTTTCCCGAAGATTACCATGTCGGCTTTGCGATGGAGGAGTACTTTGGGTCGTGCCAGGCGAAGGGAGGCCGCAGCGGATGGCTGTGAGGCATTCGTCTACGACGAGGAGGATCTTGAGCCTAGAAAGGAAAAAGTCAGCTCAGAACCATGATTTCATTACCTGGAGATGAATGGGGTGGTTTCTTGTACCTGGTGCAAACACCCGCCAGCCTCTTCCACTGCCCCGCCGTCAAAACCTCTCCCTGGTTATTCACCATCTCCACCACGACCGCTCCGCACCGCTTATCCACCACCGCCGTCTTGACCTCCTCAAACAGCTTCTTCCATCCTCCCCGTCTTTCGGCAACTCGAACACCATCGCTTCCCCGTTCGGTACGACAGCGTGACCCCTCCCCTTCTTTATCCTCCCTCAAATACGAGTTACTCGCTGCCGCCCCGAACCCTCCGCCGAACGAACCCCTCGCGTACCCAACCTTCACCTCAAATCACTGCCATCCTCTCCGAACATTCTCAACTTCAACCCGCGGTCACCGCACGTCTTCCTGAGATGCCGGTACACCGAACCCACCGCGTTCGCCGCCGACGTAGCGTGTAGTTCGTAGTGTATCGGCCGCGCCTTGAAGTAATCGCGGAACATCCGGTCGTATTCCTCATACAGATACATCAGATCAACGTCCAGCGTCGACGGCTTGTGCGACACTTCCATGGCTGCGGGAGCGTTGGCGAGCTTGGCGTATAATTTTCTGTACTTTTGAGGAGTGAGGGCGGAGTTTAGTGCTGAAAACCCCATGTCGCGGCCCCAGGAGCGGTTGAAGTTGATGTAGTCCAAGGGTCGATGATGATGCCTAGTTTTCCGGAGACGAGGTGGTCGGCGTAGACTGCCGCGAAGGGGTGGGATGCGGTGAAAGTGAGGTTGTGGATTGGCTATAGTGAGAGGTTGCGGTTTCGATTACGGTAGCGTGGGAGGTTGTGGTGGAGGTGGTGAAGAGGACTTCGAGGTTGTTTTGGGCGAGGCACCATGGGCAGCGCTCGAAGAGGCCGTAGGGGTTGGCGCCTATGCAGAGGATACTGTGGTCTGCGAGGGTGGTTCGGGGTCGAGGACTACGATGTCGGGTTCGGCTTTGATTTCGGGTTCGTCTACCGAGGAGAGTTGAAGCTGCGCTGCGGTCTTGCCGCACATGGAGCAGCACGAATCCATCGCATTTTCGCCAACTTGCCGAGTTGATTGGTTTGGAGTGGTTGGCGGCGTGGAATTTCCTGCTTCTTGTGTTTACTTTTCTCCTCCGAGCTTTGTGTGTGCATGTTCCGTCGTTAGTCAACGGAAGCTTCCAGCGCCTTGTTCAACTCTGGGGAATGTGAAATAAATCGCACCTGATGGAAGACGCTCCGGTCTTCGGCTGCGAAGTCTTGCAGTACTTCAGCGTCACGATCCTCGTCTTCCGCATCGACCTAGTTACCCTTCCTCAGGCGCACTCGCGGCTGCCGTCCCAGTCTCCTGCGCCGTCGCAGCAGCAATATTTCTATTCCTCAAGCTCCACCTATGCGCCGGATCTGAGGCTTCAACATCCGCAGCTTGGTTCTTCCTCTTCAGCGGCAGGGAGCTTGCCTCGGTTTTCTTTTTGATGAATTCACTGGCAGGTAGAGAGGCTGCGGCCTTCGATCTCAGCACAGGAGGACTATACTCCTTCTTCACGTCCTTCTCTTCTTCCTCCTCTTGTTCCTCCTCTGCATCCTCATCCTCCGATCCTACGCTCTCCTCCTTCATTGTTCCAGCGTATTCTTCACGGCAGAACTTGACGTTCGCTGCTGTTGCGGAGGCTTGGGCGGCGTTTTGGTCTTAGCCACGACGCGGGAGCGGTTGGCGCGCTTAGCGGGTGGCGGTCGCGCGACTTGGCGTACGTTTATTGTTGATGGCAGTGGCGGTTGACGGACGTGTATCGTTCCGTAGGGAGGTGAGGTATTCGAGCTGATGTCTACGCCGGCGGTTGTTTGATCTCTCGCGTTCCTGGGTAAAGAATTCAACGTTAGTATAAGTATATTATTCGCCAGACAACAGATAACAAGCTCCAATCTGATTAGGTGTATTGTGTTTACTCCCCACTAGCCATCCTGATTGGCTTTTGGCGTTGGCTTGAGGACTCTGGTGGTTTCGATTGGAGTTGGAGGCATTGGGCGTCGACTCCGTGATTTCGGAGACAACCTGAGCAAGAAGGAGAAGGGGCGTCGCTCGGTGGACTTAACGAATAGCGGTTGGCTGCAGAATTCGTAAGAAGATGAAAGAGCGAGAAGGAAAAGATGAAAAGTTGTTAATTGAAGTGAAGCAACGGCTGGATGGTTGGGAGGTTTAAAGGTTTGTTATGTGGAGTCACGGTTGTTTGTGTTTCGCTGAAGGGAAAAAAAAAAATAATAATCAAAGTAGCTGGCAGGAAAAAAAAAGAAAAAAAAAAAATAAGAATTAACTCTCGGTTTTAATTCTGATATATTACTCAGGGCTACAAACAGCATGGTGCAATGACTTTGATAACTTACGCTATTGTAGCGGAAATGACGGAGACCTTGAGGTGTTTGTTCATCGATACCAAGAGCAAAGGGTGTTAATAGGTCGAGGAGCGCTCAAAGGTTCAGTATCCCAGCCGGCTATGTAATGGAGCAAAGAAGGCTCCGGAGGTCTCTGCCGGTATTTGTTTCTAAGAAAAAGGTCAAAGAGGAATGCTCGAGCTATTTCATATATTGTTCACAGACTCCGCCTGGACGAAGTCCGAATCAAGGAATCGAAGGCTCCTGATTGTCCTCTCATCTCCCTTCAACTCAGCCCTGTGGCCAATCTCCCGACGTAGCAGCCGTCGTGCAGCCTCCCGCAGATAAAGCGGGTTGTCATGAGAGAAGCTATCGCTTTATGAAAGCCTTCTACTCAAGAAGTTTCAAGATTGATCCCAGGTACATAGAGGGCATGCTTGTGTTGGATGCCTACGTCCGGAGAGACGCCTCTGTGGGAATTTGTCCTACTTGCTGGACCTACCAGAAATCGAAACATCCATTTTCGGTGATTGCAACGAAATCTTCCTCTTTCTACATTCCAAAGGCGATCAATCTGAGGAGATCAACCTGTTCATAATATAGTCGTGACGGTGCTTAGTTGACCATGTCAACTCCAGTTTCTCTGGTGCGCACCCTCGTAACACGCCGACTACTGCGACGCTCAGGTAAGATGACTATTTTACGGTTCCAATTGTCTACAAGCAATGTCGTCTAATTAAGGTTCGGTAGCAAAGGTTTGATGAGGGAAAACATTTTATTAAAAAGCTAGCTAGATTCCTTACCATTTGTGGGAGAGAATTTAGACTCTCTCGGGGAGCACCTTAGTGTGAGGCAAGAAATATATCTGAAAAATAAAATTTCCCGTGAATTCGAAGGCACTGAGGCCTTGTATACTTACTAGGCTGGCAGGACTTTTCTTACAACAATAAATACAACTAAATTTTTTTTTTTAAAAAAAAATATCTAATATACTTAAGTAGATCTACAAAATTGTCAATAACCCTATCGGCTCCGTTAGCCTTCTGAAAGATAACTACGACTAAGAACTACCCCAACCGACTCAGTTAATATTATAAGAACGGGACCTTTAGATGGACTTAACAATCGAAATGGCCTGGATATAACAAGGAAGGATAATCTGTTTTTCTGTATATAGAATATGAAATACAATATTAAATTTTTTTTAAAAAAGGTTTTTATAAATAACGAACTTGGGGTTTGGTGAAGGGATTTGAAAACGATCGGCAATTAGAATACAGAACGTGACGTATGAAAGGAGAACCCGAATACACGCCATTAAAGATACCGAACATGAGCTCACCCCTGGCTCTGGAATTCCGTGGGCGAAGGTTAACGCTATCGAAGTTTGGTACTTGTTCTGAAGCCTCTTACGCGCACCCGACCCATTCACAAAAGCATGCCGGTTCGGACGATCATCCGATCGAATACAGGTCGCGGTCCGGTCCACTACCCGGCCGTCAAGCTCTTCCTTGAGGCAACCAGAAGCTCTCCTTTACTGTCTCAGTCGCATGCTCCGCACGTCGGCTTTGCAGATATGGGAGCCGTCTCAGAGCAAAAGAGAAAAAATCCGGGTACGCATACCTGGAACTTCTTGCTATGCTGGCGTTAGCCCTTGGGACTTGACACAGCCAGGGAAGACTTACTGGTTTAGAAGAGTCGGGAAACACGTCCCGAGGCTTATAAAATAGAGGTACGCGGGAGGTGTGTGATTTGCATCGTAAATACGGAAGTTTGAGCCAGTGTGGTTGTGTGGATGGGTTTTCTCGGGAGGTATGATTTTTTTTGAGAGTCCGATTCTTGTCTCATATATGCCACTCCCAGTGAAGCTATCCCTCGTAAAGATACACAACTGCCATTAAGCTAAGACGGATAGATTCAGCGGATTTCGCGGTCTAGGCTGACTCTCAAATCAAGAAACTCGCCTGTACTACAGACGCCGGCGTCTCACGCCGACGACCTAGTTTTATCCGGTGATTTCCTACGTACCAAAGGATACCGCTGACGCTACGGACTTGTGCTACTTATGTCTAACCTGTCAAGTCTCTATAAGATCAGCAGGAACAGTTTATCGTGGAAGGCGATTTTCTTTCAAAGGACCATCCTTTTTACCCTTTCGTTCTTGCGCTTCTGCATTTTTTCTTGCTTGTCTTTTCTTTTTTCACTTTCCGTTTCCCTTTCGTTTAGATATCTCAATACCATGCAGTAGTGGACCAAATAATGAATTGTTCGATGGATCAAAAAAGGATCGAAAATACCGGATCAAATAATGAATCAAATAATGCATCAAGTAAAGGATCAAATAGTGAATCAAACAATGCACCGTCAGCTTCATATGCATCCGGGGTCTATTTTGGATACATTATGGACGTAAAGATAAGTATTAGGACTAGATAAGTAGTTATTGGTAGTAGCTAGTTCCTGATTATTTCTTCTCAACGACTGAAAGTGGTACGCTCCCCATTAACGACCTTCGCACCACCAAAGCAACGCTCGTCCAAAGATAAGAAATATCGAATCATATTTCAATCTATGCAGCCTATCTAATCGACACTTTAATGAAAATTCAAAAGAATCAACGAAACAAAATAGTGAACTATTTAGTAACCCATTGTTCAAAATTATCATGGAGCTGCCAGTGGTACTCCAGTAGTACCAAAGCACCAATTTTTTTTTTTTTTTTTTTTTTTTTTTTTTTTAGTGTATCACGAGCTATTATATGAATGGTTTCTATCTACTGTTAGGTATAAAATACATCCTAACTACATTTTTCAGGTTAACGATAATAGCTGGTGTCATTTTTAGTCTGAGAAGAAGAAGATTTATCCGAGGTCATTTTAGCACTTGAATCCTTGTTCCTTTATAATTTATTACAAATTGATAAGTTCGTCGGCTCCTACCTTCACGTCCGTTAGAAGATATTCAGTGCTGAACACGAATGGAAAAGAGGGCTCTTCTTACCTAGGATGGGCGCACCCCGGACCCTCGCGGTGACACTCCATCTCGGCGGGATCGTCGATTCGGTAACAGATTGGGCTCGGTCGACGATATTTCCATTGGGGTCCTCCTTCGGGCAGGACATATGCCCCCATTCATCGCAGGCACAAGTTGAACAGGGCCTTGCATTCAGTGCAGCCGTGCTTTTCCAGCTACATATGACCCTGTAATGGTTGAGACAGGATTCCTGGCGCTGCTTGGCATGCTGGGTTGCCCAATGACGTATGGTAAAATAAACATAGTTAGATACCTATGCTTCTTACTATAGATTTATTCTCGCGAACCGTAGAGAGAGATGAAGAGTTCATGAACTTACGGGACGCTGATCCGTTGCCGGCAAGGAAAAATACCGGTTCCGGAGAGGGAAGGAACGATAGGAACGATAGGATACGCCTTCTTCGAAGCGAAAAGCCTTCATGAAAAGGTTTTTGGAGGGGCTATCAATATCCCTGAGTGCTGTGGTCTTTGAGACTGGATTGTTGTTACTAGAATTACTATCGATTGCGTGGGAAAATGATAGCTTTAAATAATGTGTATTTGAATGCCTTCGACTAAAGGTACAGGTCGATAAGCGCATTAACGTCGAGTCATAGCGAATATCACAGAGCCGCTTCCTGAGCAACACTAACGCTAAGCCGATTAGGTCCGACACGCTCTTTACCGAGAGGATAGCGTTCTGTCTTCTAAATTTCACCAACGCAGCTACGATTTAGCTATGTTCTTTCAGAGACCACAACTAACGCGTTTCAATCTAACATTCAAACTTGCACATTTATCCAGATACGACTTTAGCCACAAATTTCTCCCACGATATTGGCGGAAGCTCCATACCAAACTCCAGGAGATGGGAGCCAGAACCCGAGGATTCAAGTAAAATGGGTTGATTTAGCCAGAAAATATCACCGTTCAAGTGCGCATTGCTATGTTGGCGCAAGCGAGCAGCCCACATGTGTGTGGTTTGAAGCTCCAACCCGTTGCTCAGCGACTGCGGTGGCTACACACTATGAACCAAGTGAAGACTGCAAAGTCTGGACGGGTTTTTCCAACAACTCGGCCATTTCAGGCTGCTATACTCAAATTCTATTAACCAATCCGTGAAAACTTTAAAGGTAAACAGCTAGCTAATAGGCATCAGGAGGAGCTCACCAGAATCTAGCTTCATTCTATCGGCGATTCTCCAAGCAATATTCTTCTCCAGCTTATTAAAGTCGTAAGTCTCGTTCTTACGCGCCTGAGTTCGCTTTCACTGGCATCTTTGCGAGCTCTAAAGTACTGGTACTGTACAACGGATCATATGCAATAATAGAATCAGTTACTTCCTTAGCCTTGGAGGAAGGCGTCCTATCTGCTTGAGCGCCTTAGCCCTGGACATGTTAATGTAAATATATAAATACAACAAAAACGACCTAAGGATATCGCCGTTACGGTCCGACGGGCGAGAAAATGATAACAGTGGCATTTTCAAAAGCATAACCCGCGAGCTTTAGAAGTAAAGTATCCGAAACCGAAGATTATCACCATAATAAGTGCTGCGGACGTAGTGAGTTGAAGGAACCAGGGTCTGAGAGGGCTCGTATTCAAAACTGTCGATAGCAACGGAACCGTGTCCGTCAAACTGGCGTAGTGTGGAGGGGAGGGTATCATGAGGGAGAAACGGTAGGCAGGTCGCTGCCCGTGTGAAAACATTCGAGCGTGTTACGGTGCCGCGGTGATGACAGAGATGGAGATGACACCCTCAGAAAAATGTTTCGATTGAATCCGAAGTTGCAGCGACCGTGTTCGAAGAGGGTAAACCGGACCAGGGAGAAGGGTAATGACGACAGATTGATACTAGACGTGACGTTACCGGGAGGGTGATGTGCGTGCTCGGATCATCTGTGGTATATCATATGGCTAGCAGATTGGATCGATTCCTTTGGACTAGGTCGCCGCAGCATGGCGATTATTAGTTTGAATCCGTACGAGAAAGATGAATATCGGTCAATATTAGAATTATACTTCTGTAATTTTTTAAGGTGTAAACGGCATAGACCTCCCTCTCAAATTTTGTAATCATATGGAGAACGGATGACATCCCTAGAACAGGATAATACATAGCTACCTTAGGAAAAGTAATATTATCTTTGATTTAATGCCTTTTAATGTACTTTAGCTTTTAAAATATGTGAATAAATACTTTGGCTAATAGAAACGACTCGAAGATTGATAAACGCAAGTTATAGTTCTTTAACGAAAGATGTAACAAGGGAGATTCCTAAACTCCATTCCTTTTACCAGAGATTATCGACGTATGGCTATCCTCAAAGACAACTTTAAGCCCAAGTTGAACCAATTAGTCCAAACTTGTTCAAAGCATGGAAAATGAATGCTTTTTAGCGCACAAATCTCGCCTCTTATAAGGAATATTGGCACGCAACCGGCGGGTATACCCAGAGCTCGAATGGATTTTATCAGTAGGTCGATTCAATCTTAAACAACTTTCCGAAAGGGATACGCAAGTTGAGAATCGTCTCATGTGCAGATAAGAAGGCAAAAGCCGATGACAGAAATTTGAAATCCCGAAAGTATCCCGGCGAGGCTGTCTGTATCAGGATCAGCAAGACCCACCGGCGCGGCTGGTACGGACAAAAAAGTTCACGAAATTTCTCAAGTCCCCCTGGCTCAATGGATCATACTTCCCTCATATGGCGGGAGAAGAGTGATAGCGGTGTTCTCGCTCACGAACAAAGAGCGAAAACAGCTTTTGATAGTTGTGCAAGCGTTTCCAGCATCCTGGACGTGTCACGCAGCTCGCACTGAGATTCGTGAACATTCGCCGACCTGTTATCCAATAAAAAATTTGCCTGAAGCCCTATTCGGTAAGATTGGACTGGATCTCGCGGGATGCCTTGAAGGTGATCCAAAAGCCGTCACTGCCATCTTGGTTCGTTGAGTGACTGCTGCTCGAGCTTTCCGATGCCATGAACGCTGACATCAAGTCCCCGTCATTGGACCCTGTACAGGACCTCGACCAAAGGCCGAGACCAACGGCATTGATGTAGGAGTATGCCCCCTGCTGGCCATTCCATCCACTCTGGCGTACAAGGCTTTATAGGTCCCTTCCAAGAACGACCAGGATACCAGGAGCTCATGAGCCTGACGCGTCGAAAGACACCCTCAATCATCGCATGGGCCGTATAAGGAAACGCAGGACCAAACAAGACGGCGTCCGACCTGTTCAACATCTCTCTTGGCAATTTCACCCGGTTTTCTTCATGTCCGCCAGTGCGCCAGCCAAGTGTCAACACCGCATAATGGCCAAGGTCATCACCGTTCTTACAAATGAATGCTGTCAACTTCGCTACCTGCAAGGCGAAAAGTATCAATCGAAGAGCGAAAACATCAAGGGTTATGCGGTGACCAGGCTGTAATGCAAAAGACATCAGGATATGGGCAGAATCGCAAGCTCAGTTTTAGAGTTCCGCAGTATGTGTTGTCAGTCGGAGCAACGCTCTACACAGCTGCTCCAAACTGCCAAGTGATGCTCGCAGGCCGGGCAATTCATCGAAAAGGGCGCGCGGGTGGTGGCTAGCCGCCAAGGATATATCAGGGAGACAAAGTCTGGCTGGAAGGTGGTTCTGAAGCTCATCTCTGGGGCGGACGGAATGTCCATTGCTGGCCCAAGTCAAGAGCATTAAAGACAGTCAAAAGAGTTCAGGCGCGCCGTCAAGCATTCAACGACACTGTCTTTGGCTGGAAATATCTCAGTGGGCAGTCGGTTACCCCCCCGTCTGTGGCAACATCGTCCATGAGTACGCCGGTACTGTGTCGAAGCCATAGTCGGGATCACGCAGACAATCGGCCCATCGCCATGCACGCCGACGTAAAGGTAGCGTTTAGCAGCGGCGGTGCTGACCCAGGGCAAGGAGCCTTACACTTTGGGTTCGCCTTTGCCTAACAGACGTTGGGAAGACATGGCTTATGAAGGTAAGTCTCCAACTCAGACAACCTAGCAACAGGCCCTTTCATATTTAAAACTCTATATTTATGTATGTCTATATAAATATATGTATTAGACATATTTATATTTTCTAATTTATAAAATGTTCAAGTTATTTGCACAAATAAGCTCTAACTAAAAGCTATCTTACTTAAAAAAGCAAGAAAATAAACAAAAGCTTAAAATATTTTTACAAAGTTTTATTAAAAAGAACTCTAGCTTAAATTCTTAGATCATTATCATTATGTCTCACATATTTTTGAGACCTTTATACCTTGAAAACTTTATTTACTTTCAAGTTCGAGTTTATATAACGTCTTTCGCATGATTACCATTCCTTGTTTTTTGGCGATCTTGCTTCTCGGAGAAAAAATATATTAAGACTATTCCTTTGTATTTATACGATCCACGTCCCCATCTTCAAGAAATGCTTTACATATTTTGTTCTAGGTATCTAACGCACTATGCTGCAAACGACCTCGATTAATAGTAGAGGAAGAGGACGTGAATAAAAAGTTCCTTATTTATTATTTACAATTTGCCGCAAATTGAATAGCATCATCAACGCCTAGTTTCAAATAAGTTCAGCTTTTTTCTTTTTTCTTTCTTTTTTCTTCTTATTAAAGTTAAATATATGGAATATCTCCACGGATACGCCTCAGTGTGGTTCTAGGGCAAGAAATCCATGCATGCTCTTTCGGATATCACCGCTTGCTAATTTGCTTTATTTCCCCTTCGGAACACCTCCCGCCATTTAGCCTAGCCTTTGCCCTGCTAGCGATGCAGGTTTGTGACCGCTTGTCCTTCACATAGCGTTGTTGAAAGTGGGGAAAATACGAGGGGCTAAATTCTAATGGCTTAACTAATTACACAACCGTAACCATTACTTTACCAGTATTATATACTGCTGGCGCAGATGTATGGTATAATATCTAATAATGTAGGATAGGATCGAACTTGTAGATTTAATATAGAACTAACTAGACTAACTAAGGGAATATACGATACTATATATAATAAACTAATAATACTATAATCCTAATATAATATATATAGTCTACCTCGACGGCTCGTAGAGCCTTATCGTATAATCTCCTTAATATCTATAGCTAAGATCTTAATATCTCTAGCTAAAGTTTCTTATTCCTTAGCTATATAAGTATTATCTCGATACCTATAGATTTATTATACCTCTTTAGTAACCTATAGCTAGTACCTCCTTTTATTAATAATACTAATAATCTTTATCCTATTTTTTATACCTATAGCCTTTATAGCGCTATGTAAGATATCTTTATAAGCGGTTTAATAAGTATATCTACGATATTATCTTCTAATCTTATATATCGAGGCTCGATAGTTTCTTCTTAAACTAGTTTCCTTATAAGTAATATTATATATCGATATACTTAGTTCTACTATAGTATTTAGGATCCTTTATAATACTAATAGTACTTTAATTATCTATATATATCTCGATATTATTAGAAGCCTTAAACCTAAAAGCTCGCTATATATCCTTTAATATTTAAAGTACCTAGAGAGTTTCCCGTAAAGCCTCCCCTATAGCTATATATTTCTATCTTAGTACTACTTATAGCTATAGTACGTTACTTTTTAAAATATAAAATAGTTATTTTATTAAACGTTACTATATAGCCGGTAGTAGATTTAAATAAGCTTATATCTAGTCTAATTAGCGTTTACGTAGATATATAGATCTAATATCTTATTTTCTATCTTACGAGTATAGTATATAAGCGTATAATTAAAGGATCTTTCTAATGTCGTAATACTCTTTTATTACTTTCTTATAAGTTTAGTTTACTTCGTTAATATATTACTCTAACGTCGAGATAGCGAAGTATCGGTTAGCCTAGTAAATAGAGTATAGATTAAACTTTCTATTATTTATTAATATTTATACTACCGGTATAATATCTTAATCCTCCGTTTAAAGAATACCTCTCTTTTCTATAAGAGTACTAATCCGGGAGTATTTTAAGCCTAAATCTCTTAAAAACGATTATATATATAGATAATATAGTATAAGGCGATATCGATCTCTAAATCTAGTCCGTTCTATCTATATATCTAAGAAATAGGCTATCGGCTTTATATTTTTAATTTTAAAGTATAAATTAAGATTTTACTTAAGTATTTTAACTTTATATTTATTAGATCTAGCTATTAATAGATTATTAATATAGATAATTATTATTAGCCAACGATTCTTACTAATAAATAAGCTATTATCGAGCCGATAAACTTTAAACTTTAATAATTTAAAAACTAAGGTAAGTTCTCTATATTATTCTTAAGGTATTATTTAAGACCGTATAAAATCTTTATTAACTACTAATCTATTAATTTTAATTTCTTTTTTAAGGCCTAACGATAATTCTTTACTTTAGTTTTAGTATAAGGAAGGCATTTTTATATATCTATTTATATTTAAGATCGAGCTAGGCTATTAATATAGAATAGCCTTACTATTATATCTTAGCTATTAGATATATTATTCTTATTATAATTAATTTTTACTTCTATATAAGTCTTAAGTACTAGTCTTAACTTAAGTATTATAATCTAACTAATAATATCGCGCTTATACTTAAATACCTATTTATTATCAATATATTATCTTTTAAGAAAAGATTTTAAAATCTATAGATTTTATACGTCTTATTCTTTAATTAAAGATAGTTCTTAATCTACGATATATGCTATTCTTTATAGTTTATAGAGCTTATAGCTTTTTTATAGGTAAATAGCTCTAATTTATTAAATATACTATTAATCTTTATAGGTCTTCTCTCTAAGGCGTATAACTATTAGATCTTTACTAACGTATTCTAGTCTATAAGTATCTTTATAGTTTAACTACTAGATCTTATCTTCGACGATTTTAAAATACGCCTATTATCTTTAATTAATCGTCGTAAATTATCTTATAATATCTACGTAGCTTCTCTATAAGAGTAAGTATCCTAAATCTTAGTTATAGACTAGCGTTATCGAGATTCTTTACTTTTATCTTTATAATCTAACTAATTAGGCTACTTTAGTATAATCGTCTTATAAATATTTAACAACTATTAAAAGTTAACTTTAATTATAATCTAGCGCTATTACCATTTTAATATATTTAAGAGAATTTTTATTATCTTCTATAAAATTATATACTTTAAAGATTAATTTAATTAAAAATCTAATATCTCTATAGATTAATACTTTATAAATAGTAAGATTTTAGACTAGTAAATATTATAAGCCTCTAGATCTATAAAAATATTTTCTTAATAATATTATTTAGCTTTTTCTAAAGTTTACTATCGATATATACGTAATATAGTTTACTAAATATTTTAAAGTTTAAAATATTAAGAGTTCTACCTTCCTATCTTCTCTATTAATATTATCTATTTACTATCTTTAGTACCTTAAGCGGCCTTAATAGCGTATAGTTATAAATTAGATTATAATAATTTACCGCCTCTATCTATAGCTACGGCGATAATTCTAACGCGGCTAATATTACCTTTAATCTATTAATAAGAATCTAATTAAGCTTTTTAAATACGCTATTCTATTAAATACGTATATAGCTAAAATACGGACTATATCTCTACTTCATTATAGCGTTTATTAATTAAGGTATATTTTTATCTTTATTATATTATAGCTTAATAAGCTTAAGATTTAACTAACATTTAACTATCTTAAGAATATTATTAAAATATAAGAATATTATCTTTACCTTTTTATCTTTTATAAAGTAGATCTAGAACTTCTAACTATTCCCTTTAAAAAAGATAATAAACCCTATATATCTCTAAGGCTCTTTATATACGCCTATTAATAAAAATCTAAAAAGATTATCTTTATTAACTTATATTTATCTAATTAAGATTTTTCGCGATTAGTATTATTTTAATTTAGTAAGTTCGTAGGCCTTATAGTTAATATAATCTTAAGGATTTTTACCGTCTTTAATAATACTAATAATACTTTTATACTTAATTATTTACTTAATATA
Organism: Pezizomycotina sp. ARF18; assembly: GCA_002224055.1. Classification (NCBI taxonomy): domain Eukaryota; kingdom Fungi; phylum Ascomycota; species Pezizomycotina sp. ARF18. The sequence continues at coordinate 18,917 of AZLU01000247.1, read as the reverse complement.
ATTTTATTAATATATCTAAGCTATTTATATACTTCTTATATATGCGAAAGCTAAACTCTTCTTATAGATATTATAATCTTATCTAAGATCTTCTATAGTCTTATTTTATAGTAGCTTTAATCTTTAGCCCCGATCTAGTTATTATATATCTACCTTATTAGATTATTATTATATATCCTATCTTATCTATACGAGAGATCGAGAATAGGCTATATTTTATTTTTAAAGCGTATAGCGTATTTTTAAGTTTAATAAAACTACCGCTATACTCCCTATTAAGCCTTATAAAATACTAAGCTAGTATTAATAGCCTATAGTACTTCTCTATTACCGATTATAATATTTTATAGCTTTAAGAGGGGTTTATAGGTAGAAATACTTTTCTTACTATTATTATATAAAAAGATATACCTAAGTTAAAAATTACTAGATTATTCTTTAAGAGCTAATATTTCGTATTAAGGTTTATACTATAAGCCTAATATTCCGTTATTACTACTATTTTTCTTATTCTTTATACGCTTTTTATAGTCGGCTCTTTTATATCTAACCTATTATAGTAATAGTATTTACCCTTAAACTTTAAACTTTTTATCGTTTTCTTAAGTTTTACCTCGGCTATTTCTTTAAATAGCGCCTTTTATCCTTAAACTAATATCTTCGGTATATCGTATTCTACGCTTTACCTCTTCGACGAGTAGCGCCTTTTAAGTATATCGAGAATTAATTCCTTTATTATTAAATCTATTATCTACTAAAAGTTTATAATAAATTCTTTTAGTCGTTATTAAGATTACTATAGATAAAATTAATAGCCTCTACTATAGCTATATTATTTTTTAAGCCTATACCTAGCTCCGTCTTTTCTACCGTCTCCGCCTTAGTCTTTTCTATTAAGATTAAGCCTAATATCTTATTATACGTTCTAATAAGATTTTTGATACTTCTATATAAATCCTTAAATATTAACTTTATTCTTAAGTTAAATCTATCTAGTTATTTCCTAATATAAGGCTTATTAATAGTATAATAGCGATATACGCTAAACTTAAAATATCTTATACCTTATTCGCGCTACTATTAGTAGATCGTAGATAAGTATATCGAGTCTCTATCTCGTAATAAGCTTCGATAATAGTATACGCCTTAAGTTATTATCTTAATCTTTAATACTTAGCTTTACGTTAGGTACTATAGCCTTAAGCGGTTTACTAGTAATATTCTAGACTTTATTATATTTAAGAAACGTAGTTATATATATACTCTAATCGAGGTAGTTTATAAGATTAGCCTTTAGCTTTACCTCGTTAAACTTTAGTAAAGAGATATTATAAGATATATTATTTAGGGGAGATTAAGAAGTAAGTCTATAGTTTATTAAGATATATTGTTAACCGGGCTTATAACCTACTAGCGTAGATATATAATATAATATCTAATAATATAGGATAGGATCGAACTTATAGATTTAACTATAGAACTAACTAGACTAACTAAGAGAATATACGATACTATATATAATAAACTAATAATACTATAATCTTAATATAATATATGTAGTCTGCCTCGACGGCTCGTAGAGCCTTGTCGTCTAATCTCCTTAATATCTATAGCTGAGATCTTAATATCTCTAGCTGAAGTTCCTTGTTCCTTAGCTATACAGGCATCATCTCGATGCCTATAGATTTGTCATGCCTCTTTGGCATGCCCAATAGCTAGCATATACAAATTCAGAGTCGGAGTCGGAGTCATTTCCGTTCTTCTGCTAGTGACGTTAGCGCTATAGGCCCTTCCCATCACGGCTGGTTCAAGCCTTGTAATGCTCTCGCTCGCTCAGCCATTCTACCTTCCCTATCCTCTATTGAGTTTGCTCCATGCGTTCTTCTATCTCCTGAGTTTTGTGTACCACCACGGAAGCACCCCGTCCTGCCATTCTGCTATGGTCCTGTTTAAGTTCAAACGCTTGGCTATCCTGCGGGCGGTCCCGAATATCCTCGCCTCTGGAAGTTCGACGTTGGTGTCCGTAGCGGCTTGACAGGGCATTGCTTCCAATGGGGTCCCGTTCGTTGTTGTCTACTACGATGTCCATCGTCTTGTTCTCTGGCGATCATGGTGATTAACCTTGCCAATGAGAGCTCAATATTCAACTTGACGAGATAAGTAACGGGGTGAAATGTTGCGTAAACGATGCCGGAAGTGAATGACATTGCCGCGATGAGCAAAACGTCCATCATGAGCGAGATAAATATGATCTTTATGTTAAAGGACACCAGGCGATCGTATTTTTCAGCCCGTATCGAACCAGCCTCTGTTTGACAGTGCGAATAAACAATATGTTTAAGGAAAGGTCAATCAGATGATATATAACCTTCTCGCATCGATCCCAATATTATTCAGTTGCATCCAGCTAATATGTTGCTCGTTAGTGCCTTGAGGGTTTCGACGGCGCTATTAAAGGTCCATTGGGATACGTACCGTTCTGAGATCTCCATGTGCGCCGGAATCCAGATAATATAGACAGATAGGTTTATCACCCAACAGCAGCAAAGTGACCCACTTTATAATCCTTATACATCGAGGATTCGACGACACAATTGCTATACGATTAATGATAATTTGTAAAAGGCTTTGAAGTTGAAACACCCAAGTGGTGAGAAGGATGAAGAAAAGCGCGAAGCTGGGCCGATGTTGCCTCCGATTAGAAGGCAAAACAAAATGGCCATGATGCCGGAGCCGAGGAACTCCAGTATGACGAACCAGAAGAACGGCGTTTTCAACGGCCTTCGCATACTTGCGAACTGTTTCCAAGCACTACGGCTGAAAATCATTCTGTCAGCGCCTTCTTTCTAGCAGTAACTATTACTTTAAATGTATAGTGTCGGTATAGAACTTGAAGCTCACATGTTAGAACCCAAAACCAGCGTCCAATCGAATGCAATCGAGCCGATCATGATATCGGATTGACTCAAAGGCGGCCACACAAAGTTCGCCGGGAGACCAATATAGCCTATGATGATGATATTTCGTAGTAAAAGCTATTCAAGGGTAGAATGTTTGAAAGGGATTAATGAAAATATAAGTTATTGGGAATGATTAGGCCTAAGGAGGTTTCTGTTTCATTCCCGGACTTTTCATAGGTTCTTATACACAGGGAGCAATCTCACAACTCAAGTGGTAATATTGTCTTCAAGCTAATCAATAGTTAATTAGATGTACTCAAGAACAACATCAACGCTGCCCTTCTCGTGTTACGCCCCCGCGTTTTTCTTTTCTAGCAAAATTTCTCTTTCAAGGATTCGCTCCTCTTTGGTGTATTTTGACGACCCCGCTGAAACTTCGAAAACACCGGGAGAGTCGTGGCGTCTCAATCGACAGACAACCTTGTCTCCTGATGTATATCTAGCTAAACATTTATAGAGCAATACTGGCCAATCACGGGCATTCCACCTACCCACCAAATCAGTAAAGCTGGTAGTAGCTATCCAAACTCCACGCTTTCCTTCTTGTTTATGAGAAATAACTCTCATGACCTTTTACAGCAATAACGGAGCGAACAAGCGAAACCCAAAATGTCGCTTCCCCTCAAGCGCCACACATTCTCTCATCATTAACTATATCGGGTGCTCTGCCTATGATTTCCCCGCAAAAATACGAACTTGAAATTTACTTCTTGGAGGTCGAGCTTCGAGTGGCCCTAGGCATGGGCATATTGGCGAAATAAAAGCTTATTTCTCGAAAGGTCTGACCCAAAGAGTTGGTTCCTTGCCTAGCACTCGTATTCAGTGGTAAAACTAAACTCGTTCTGACCGTCGGGCACACCTCAATGATCAGACTATCAAGTTTGACGAGTAAACTTCCTGAAAATCACCTCGGACGCCTTAATTACCCCAAGCGTACAAAGCATACTGCTATATCAGCTTAGCGAACCTGTTCGAGGGTTTTCGATGGCCCTCGCGCTGCTTGAAGATTTACACCCACTGTTAAGAATACAAACAGAGTAAGTTGAAATATAGTCGACCACCGAAACGGCTTCGAAGATATGAACATGGATCCCCTACGAACCTATAGCCCAGTTTTTAATATACAAGAGTGTACTAGATCGCCGGAGGCTTTGTGTGCTGACGTGGAGGTCAAAGATTAGGAATTTTGCCAGGCAGTTTTAGTGATCACGGAAGGCGGTCCACAACCGGCATCAATGACTTGAGGTATAGATTCATACAATTCGCCCACTGTTGCTTACACGCTTATTAAAGCGGAACAACAAACCAATACTATTCTAACTTACTGCAGGACCAGTACTTGGTAGTTTATAAACCATTGAGGCTTTTAATAGAACCTACAACACGTATAGTTTGCTACGAACTTCTGCCGAGTATTTTAACTTTGAAAATTTTAACTGAAGCTAGTGCTAGAATATTAACTATAAACTATAGTCTTATCAGAAGAAACTTGTCAATATTCTCGATGCTGCAAATGGCCCTGGACTTCTGTACCAATGAATGAACGTTTTAATAATGGAATTTCCTGATACGAAGCCTTTACAAGCCGTAATAAGATTCGAAGATATTGGTACTAGAAAGACTTTGCTTAAATAACCAAAGTAGCAAAATGAGAACGTCTCTGGAAATCGTTCTTCCCTTGTTACCCGCGGTAACAGTATTATATTTTTAATTACTTATAAGAAAGCATAATGGGAAAAAAAAAGTATTCTAGAAGCAGACAAAAAAAATATTTATTCTTATTTGTTTGATCTCACATCACCGTTGATCCGAGCACATACAGGGCCAGAGGAAAGTCATCACGCATATGCAATCTCTGTGGTTCAAATCACTAATAATAATGTCAAAGCTGACCTCAGTAAGTTTATTTCTGTACAACCACGTTGATCGTCCTCATTATTATCCCGAGAGTTATCATGTATTTATTCACTTCGAACTATTTGGCTCCGTTTCCAGACCGTCGTCGCAATGTGGCAAATTCAATCCACCGCGTTGTATCGAGAAGTGCCACCGGCAACTGAACCAAGAGACTCTGGGCAGGGATTTGGAATTCGCCGCAACCAATTAACCGCGCGCGCTCATAACCCTGGCTCGACAAATGGCCATTATTGTCGCGAAGGGTTTCGAAACGATGTCCCAATGTGTCAGATATCTCACCCCAGACTTGTGTATTGGCTTATTATAGATTCCCGACCAAGATACCAGGATAGCAGTGAATCGAACCAAAAGTGCCTTGCGCGCGGTTCCACCGATGAACTGATGATCCTAGAGCTCCAAGGATAATTATTATATAAAGGCAGTCGATACTCCCCTTTTTTTCCTCATCATCAATCAGAATCACCACCATTCAATCATCAACTCTACATCAACAACCACCTTTAGGACTCTTGACGTGTCTATACAATCTCTACCAAAAAACTCTACTCAATCATCTCATCACTATCAACACAAAAACAATGAAGTCCGCTATCTTCGCCTCCACTCTCTTCGTTCTTTCTGGGATCGCTCTGGCAGCTCCCGCATCCCTCAAATCCCGATCTGGCTGCGCCGCGGGCTCCACAGAACTTTACTGCTGGCGTTTCGAAGAGGCGCCGGCACCGCTTACGAATGTAAGTACTTTTAAGAATACTCTTATCCCGAGCCTTCTAAACTCGGTTTGGATATTTTGTACGTTTCAGACACGCATTTGCTAACTGTCAACGTTACTGGAAACAGGCTACACATACGATACGGGAATACCAGCGATCACTTGTGCTGTGGAATGACCATTCCAGTAAGTTTCTGCAATCGGCATTGCCACCAACCTACTTTTTCCCTTTTAGATTAAATTCACTAATATGGTCAATACAGGGCGAGGATTTCGTGACCGCGGAGAAATGCGCAAGGATCTAAGCCTCATTTTTAACTGAGAAAAGGGTTTACGAGAATGAGACATCTCGGATATTACTCTTAACACATGTATTACTATTTCACCGTTTCATGTCTGGCCGACTTCCTTTTTTTGGCGTTTCATAGTTCATAATAGGGTGGCGTTCATATTTTCGGTCTATATTACAGTGTAACTTTATAGAAGCCAGTATTCAATCTTCTGGACTAGTGTCCTCATCAGGCGGAATAATGTATTTCGCGAATTTTGATCCTCGAACTGCGATGTGAACATGGAATTCTTGTGTGTTTTCGCCCCGACGACTCCTGTAACCTTTAACTGGAGTCTGCTTGGCACCAAGCTCTATCCCAGATTAACTAGCCTTCGTTTATTTGCGTCACTTTTTCCGCGGGCCGACGGCTCTGGGTATATATCTTTCAATCGCCGAGCCCCTCAAAATTTTAAGATTTCATCACCAAAAATGGAAATTCTATCACACAGATCTCTTGGACTCAGGAACACTATCGATGCGCACCTTACTTCGAGAAAAATAAGAACCAAGTGTAAGGCAAGAAGACGATTATAGTTACAAGGAGACAGTAATTAACTTGAGATCATTCTTCTTTATCATGTTGTAACGACCAGGGAATATACACTCAAACAGAAATGCTTTTCCGCCCAGCTCGTTTTATTCTACACTTTTTATCGAACGTTTCCTAATTGCAAAGCTTTTTGTATGTGCTAATACAGATAAGCCAACCGCTTTTATATATCATTAAAATTGCGGTCAGTCCATCAAAAGACATTTGTCAGCGTCATATCCAGAGCTTCAAGTCCCAAAGAAAACTATTCGTGTCAACATTTAAGACTGCAAAATCACCGAATCTGCAATGGTCACCATGGATAAATCTATCAAGTCGACGATATGATTCTCGGAGCCGATGTTAGGCAATGGACGTATTGAAAAGACTATGGACTCGGGGCTCAGCGAGGGTTCTAATATCAGGCTCGTCTGCACGAACGCATTTGCCAGTGTTGGTCCCAGGGTGCTTCTAACGAAGAACGAAGTCTCGCGATCGAACGAGCATGAAGCATCACTTTCTAAGCGCGATAACGCAACAACGTGGTAGCTCTATCGAATACTTTCACTCCAACGAACTGTCCCCGGTTGTGAAAGACGATTCGTGTCTGTTTGATACTTAGAATGGCTGTGACGTATGGAGTAAGGCGGCTATGAGATTAGACGTAGCGCAGAGGCCATGTAAGTTAATGGGCGTGGTGCCATGCCTCCTTGTTTTACTCGTTCCCATCGACCTTTACACTGACCCGCTGTGTATTGTACTGCGCCAAATTTCAGTGTTCAGCAAGCATGCGATCCACAGGAGGCCAAAGTCAGGGTTCATACGGCCATAGCGTTATGGTAAAGCTTCATCATGCCTTGAATATCAACCGTGACGGCCGAAGGCAAGCTCGTCACTGAGGAATTAAGAGCGCGCATGCCCGGCTCCAAACCACTCACAGAAGAATAACTCTATTATTACAGGTTATCATAGTCAGGTTAAAAGCCTCGTACGTGGATCTAAATCCTACGGCGTTGAAACAATCCCCACGTATACTTTTTTCATATGTGCCAGTGCTTTAAGCTGCCTCCACAGATCAACTCATCTTGCGAGCGGGTCCGATGTACTAGTAGGATATTTCCCGTCCTTTCTATAAGTACTGGTTCCTCAGTCCACCATTTCATTTTCACTCAGGCCTCCGTCTTATATCCTCAGCGTCTTCAGCTTAGTATGCACGTCCTCCCTCCCAGGTACTCCCCTTGCGGCTAACAGTCTTCAGATCATCTAGCACCCTTGCTTCCTCAGGTTCCATCCCACTTGCCTTTCGGTAAACCTACTACAACATAGTCTCACCTGAATTCTCCTCATGACTCCATGACGTTCGACCATGCAGGCCCCTCAGCTTTCGAGAGGCTTTGTCAGCATGTATTGATCAACAAGGTCGTTCATTCAGTCAATGCAGCAGCGGTGCCTGCCGCCGGGGCTGTATCTACGTCACTGGCCACTTCAAAACACATCGCACAACCTCCTGCCAACACCAGTAACTCAAGCGAAGTTTTGACTCGGAGAACCAACAACTTGAAGAGTAAAAAGAAAGTGACAATCGAAGACCCTTTAACGGACAAAGAAGGCAAATCAAGGAATTGAAAGGGAACGAAGAAAGGGAATATACCCCGGAAGGTTCAAAGTACGAGCACGCGTGAAGTACACTTGGGGGACCGAGTATGTTGCGCTTTGCGATCCGCCGGACAATCCATCTTGCAGCCGCGTATACACGACTAATTCGGCTGAGAAAGGGCTTTGAGGGTGTTCTAAAGATACATTCAAGCGCAATACCTGCCAGAACGCTGCGTGGCCCAGAGTTCGGGAGCCGGAAAACTTGTTGTACCAGCTTTCGGGGTGGCAATTGCAAGTGTATATACCAAGAGACTCAAAGAGTACCCGAAGCGGGCCACTAGCACCCCTAGGCCCTTTACACCCACTCCTGATCGGCCCTTTCAGCCCATTGCTCCAAGCCTGCGGATTTTATGAAGCAAGACGCAAACCATCCCTAAGTCAACGTATCTGCTCAGCAGAGCTCAAACATGGGCGGCTGGAAGCCAATCCGTCGGAATTCGTCCCCAATCAGGCGACATTAACTAGACTAGCTAAGGCCTGCGCGACGCTCATGCTGTTGAGCATCCCAATCATTCATCAGGCGGCTGCAGTCAAACCTGGAATACCTGCTCTAGCGGACCTTGCAGCTCGGCGGGTCATTATCAGCGGCAAGGGCCGTGCGGCGCGACTCAGCCAGCTAACGTCCGGTTGTTGGGTCTCGACCGGCTCGGCAGTGCACGGTAATCCTGCTACCAATATGCCTGCCTCTGATACGCTCTTCAAGAACAAGACCCTTACTAGCAGCCCACCGTCGTTTGACTCCACACAACTGGAGAACCGCCCCCACGTCCCTCCTCACCCGCCAGAGAATTCTTGGGAATCCAGGTAGCATGCGTTCTCTCAGGCGTGCTGAACCCTGAAATTGGGTAGCTAACTGCCGTCTGCTGTTTAGTTAAAGGATAAGTAAGCGGCGTAGGAACAAAGTCAAAGTATACCTAAAGATTGAGCTTGCGATCTTTATTTTATAACGTCGAGTTTATTTTATGCTCTTTCAAATTCTCGATCTCCCTCTTTCTTTTCCCTCCCCCCACCTTTCTTCCTTCTTTCCGCCTCGTGTTCACGTACCACACTATAATTTTTTCTATTTTTGTCTTTTGTGTATCTCTTCTTATAGCTACCCAGGTAATGTATCCTTGATTTCCAATTCAAAAACAACCCTTCAATACTTCTTTCCAGTAAATACCCCTTCCTTTCAGCTTACTGTTGTTATAGGAGTAGCAATGTAAAACTGTCCCGGGGCTTTCTTTCAGTTTAACCCCCTTTTATCAGGTCTGGTTTAGCCAGCCATTCCAAAAATTTTATATCCCTTCCGTTATCAGGAATTTCTTTATATAAGACCCAACTTAATGTATTCAAGTTCCCTTTGGATTTGGATTTGCTCATAATCAAGTTGGTTCACGGAAACACTATTCTACAATACTAAAACTCCTCTCCCTAATCACAGTATAACCATTATAAAAGCTCTTCGCCTCTGGGAAGTTTTCTAAGCTTTGCTTTCAATTTACTTCGGGTTGCTACTAGGATTCTTTTTCGATCACTACTATCAGCTTGAATATAAGCTTTGATGCCTACGATTCAAAGAAAAAAAAAAGAAAAAAGTAAAGCGCAACGGAAAGGGAAGTCCATCACAACTCAACAATAACAAATAAATCAAATAGTCCGCTATTCCAAGCCGGTAAAAACGTGCGAATCCACTCCAGATCATCCACAATAGTTGTACGTTCTGACGAGCTCTCAAGAGAAAGACCACGGTGGGCTTTGCCATAAGCTAAAACACCATTTAGACAGCACAGGTACTTTTGTTACCCTCCTCTCTCGTTAGCGAGCCTTGCTTCCCGCGATGGTAACCCAAACACCTGAAACTGGAATGCTTGCGGAAAGCATCTCTTGAAAGACTTGGTACGCCGAAGAATGAACCGAGTATATCCGCGGACGTGAACAGCGCCTAAGCATGCTATACCCTTCGGTGCTTAAAAGCCCACCCCTGCTCAGCCTTCCCAGCGTATCGCTCCAGATTCGGCGTATATGGTGGAGCCAGACAAGACTCCTGCGGGCGCCGCCTGTCCTGCTTCAACATTGATAAAAGCAACCAACCAACCTTCAATGACAAGGCAGGTATTGGTAGCAAACCTAAGCGAGGAAGCACCATGGCTAGCTCGCTCCTGCCTCATGAAACTTGGCTACATTACCAGTATCAAACCCGAATACTAGTCCAGGCGTTCATTCAAGACTATTATGTTCAAGACTATCATCGACCAGACATTTCTCGCAATCTACCATCGATGCATCATTGGCAAGGAAATTACTAGCAATCATTCGACGGCGAAGTTCTGTCAGCAATATCCTCATGTGGCCCGTAACCCTATACTCAACGGCATGATCCTTGACTGGAGCATACCCACGAACTTAAAATTATATCCAAGATTAGGCACAAACTTTTGAAGCCGTATTTCCAACGAATGGAACAACATTAGAAGAATAATCTTAGCGCTTGAAAAGATAGGACGACATTCGAAGAAAATCTCCCAACCAGAAACATTTTAAAACGCTCAGTAACGTCAAAGGGAACTTGAAAGAGTTATTTACTTATACAACGAAGAGCACTTTATCTACAAACGCAAAGCTAAAACGTAAAAACTACTCGAGGAAAGTGGAACTAACAAAGAAAAACATGGAATATCTTGACCTAGGAAGGACGATCGGATCAAAGGGAACTAGTTGGGTCCACCCTGGATTCATATTCGGCCTTCGCTCCTGCGCCCATGTATACCCGAAAGTTCTCATCAATCGTGTCAACCGTCACGACCGCTCGGCCATGGCCCTGCCGCTTGTTTAGATGCGGCGACTTGGCACCGGCCATATGAAATACGTCCGCTCCGCCGCCGTTCTGATTCATAATCCCTTCGCTTGAAGAGAGCTCTTCGCGTACTTCGCCTCCAACTTAGCCAACCTCGTCGCAAACTGATCCATGATGAGGAGGACGGGGAACATTTCTTGCATGATGATGGCGAGCATGTCAAACTGGGAAGCGATCAGGACCTTTGACTTGGAGCCCATCACGCCCGCTCTGATGATCCCGATGGACGCTAGGGCAGCGACGCGCAGTTCCGAGCTCAGCAAGAAGTGCTTGAAGAAACCCGTGTTGCTGCGCACGGCATATTTCGACGCATTCCTTCGAGCTTTGGTGAAAGTATATATTAGGAAGACCGCGCTGATAATCTCTGTGATAGCAGAGGTGGTGAACATTACGGTCGACAGTATGTTTATGAGGGGCCCATGGTTCTTAGCCTTCGGCACCATCGCTATAACCGAGTAAACGCAGGTAAAGACCCTGACTACGAAGGTAGTGGTCACAAAAGTCCAGAAAAGCCCCAGGAAAAGGGATCGTTGCCATTTATCCAGTATTCGCTCGAGGATAAAGTAGCTGTAGAACATGCACCCGATTTCGCGGATCGTCCAGCCGGCGTAGGCGAAGGCAGCGGCTTCGAGTTCCGCTTTGTGGGAGTACATGTCCTGGCTGAACCATGCATACCAGTCGAGGCCGTCGGCAACCGCGGCGCCGGCGCTTACGATGACGGGAATGATGCTGAGGCGGTTCAGGCCGACGATTCCTATACATAAGAGGCCGTAGATAAAGATCAGGATGTTGATCGTACTCAGGACCGCCCAGGGGCTGGCGAAGTAGTTTATGGGACTTGATTCTGGGAGAGCCATGGTGACTCTACTACTCGTGGGGAAGGAAGCTGGCCAGACGGGAAGGAAGGACGAGTGGTACAGGCCAAGAAATACGGAAAAAGATAATCCGTGTTCCACTGTTCCACAGAGACCGTTGGGGAATGGGCGGTGGTTATATCCTGGAAAATTATAGTTTGGGGGAACACAGAGCTTTAGCGCTGACAAGCGGACTTTTCGTAGTCTTCCGTCCCCGGGGACAGGATAAAGAGCTATAACGCTCATATTTTTTCTCTTATTATCTCACGGGGGAATTCTTCGCAATACAAACCCCCACTCCGAAAATCAAGAATCGTCCTCCCACTCTCCCAAGGATGTGGGGATGCCTTTCGATTCGGAGATGTCTTGGTGTGGGGGGCAAGAATGGCCTGATGTGCGACTTCTGACATCTTTACAGGCGATGTTCTTGTACAGTATCCCCGTGTATCATTTGCCGTCACATCTTTAATTTTGCATAGTAAGATTAGATGTGACGGCAAAATTATGCACGGGGATACTGTAAGCGAGGCATTCTCCCTCGCCTTCGCTTGCAAAAAGGAGAAATCTGTTCAGAGAGCCAAGGCCCCCCAGGAAACAACCAAGGTTTAAGATACCGAAGAGACGGGAACTTCTACATGGTGGTAAAGAGTCGATGACCCCCAAATAAACGTTTCCAACAGTTTCGATCCGGAGCTAAGGTTCTGGCCTCTTGGGAAATTAATTTCATCAAATTGCGAGGAGAGTTTGGGTGGCGTTTATTGCTGAAGGAAACAAGTTCAGACCAAGAGAAGAAGATCCGTCTCCACTCAGGGGGTAAAGAGGTTTTATCGCCCTATCATATTTTTCCCACACTTGTTCAGCTTAACCCGCACCAATCAGGAAACATGAAAGGTCATGAGTTAAGCGAGGTCGATGATAACGGCACCAACATCAGCATCACAAGACTGTCAGCGAAAGCGCGGCACACTAGGTCTTAGTCTCTCGTTGAAGATGAGGTTTGAGTCTTCGGGATAGGTAGAGAAGGCGAAGATGGAACTTACCGCCGTGTAGGCGAGAAACAAACTTGCGATGTTGGTTGTCGCGACATCAAAAAAAAGTCGTGCGACGGAGTTCCGGCTCTAGGAAAATTGTTTCCTCTGTGGCTCTGTTGCAATAATTGATAGAAGAGCCAGATGCGCCGGGATCGCTTCGGTACCTCGTTCGGTACCTCGTTCGGTATGAGCCCCTGAAAACCGACTTTCACATCCCGCGTCCACGTACACAATTAGGGTCACCTCATCGCGCGCGGGCGTTTGTCTAAGCGGACGGTGCGTTTTTCACGACGATGTATTGTCCTATTTAACCTAACTTTCTCATCACGATCTCAAACTCTCATGAGAACCTAGCCGATGACAGGGCGAGACTTGATGATTGGCTAGAAGAAGACCAAGCAACAAAAACACCGAAAGCCTACGAGCTAAAACTGAGGCGCGAGAGGATCTTCTGTCTTGGCAGCCTAGGAACGCCCCACCCTTGAAACGAAAGGATTCGATTTTATTTTCATTGTCACCAAGCAATAAAACAACAATCACAAATTCTCCCTGTGTGCAGCTGTGACTCCCCCTCTTTTACCGCTACACCGAAGCCTCATCAACCTACCATCTTCACCTTGAAGTTGTAGCTTCTTTTCCAGCGATGTCAGACACTCTCGCGCCATCCTCGGGTACCGAAGAATTCTCTGGAGGAGTTAATCCCTCTGCATTCGGGCCTGCGACCGCGGCGGACTCCGTAGGTTGTAACGCAGACGCTATAGACTGGGCGTTCTTCATCTTTGCCATCCTCACCCTTCACGTCTTCTGGTGGGCACTCCACATCCCCACATTATTCAAGAAGGGTAAAGGGTGGCGTTTCTACCTGAACGACGTCGCGTGGGAATGTACTCGAGTTCACTCCCCAGCTACGTGCGCCGTCCTCGCGTGTTCGAACAATCCGAGGAAGCACTGGACGTTGCGTTTCTACTCCGCCAGAAATCAACCCATGACGGCTTTCGGGATCGTGCGGGCGGCGCTGACAGATATCGGCGTCGTGGTCTCCACCGTGCTGGGTATCTACAAGTTGCTGAGAGGAGGAACGCAGAAGAATCTATCGGGGCTGAACGTGTCGCTGATGATGTACCCTTCGCTCCCGCAGGCGATATACGGCCTGCTCCTTTTAACGTTCTCTAGGACTAAACTGCGCGGTGGTTGGATCATAACCATCAGCGCTCTCATGCTTTCCGCTGTTGCAGTTGCGAACGCGTTGGTCATTCACTACTTGTACAAGCCCGATCCGAACATCTGGATACCCTCGACAATGTTCTTCGTGCTCGGGGCGTTCCCCTGGATCGTCTTCTCGCCACGTCTGCTGTTCTTGACGATACTTGTGACGGCTTTCACGCGTAATCTGGGCATGTTCGGCGCGTCACTGGCGAGCAAGGCATACTTCCCGTTCTGCAGCTTGAGGGGCTGGAAGTTTTCCGGGCCGGTGCTCGCGTTTGCGATACTGGCGTTGCTATTTGCTCTGTATGGGTTGTGAAGGCGAGACCTGTGGACGAGGACGGGCAGCTGCCCTCGGAAGCGCTGGCGTTGGAGAGGCTAGCGAATCAACAGGTATGTGTTGCCAACACAGCTTTGTCAACTATCGAGGCGAATCGGTGCTGACGATACTCGTTTCGGACAGAAACAAGCACAGGCAAACCAGAAAATACGGCAGCAGGCTGCGGTAGATCAAGAGAAATACCGGAACGCGACCGGATGAAGAAAGGGTGGCTCTACCTGACACGAGTTCACGCGTGAATATGTGAGAGTTCAATGGGTTTATGGAAATGCACATACGTGGAGCGAAAAGTGCACCGGTCTCCAATCAACGCGGAATTAATCCCCGCATTGCAGTCAGGGTGATACAGGACTCATTTATGTTCTCGAGCTATGTAAACATAAACTTTTCAAAACGAAAATTAAAAGATAAAAGAAGGAAATCTTAGTTCTTTTGCGTCCATCACAGCTCTAGGAGACCCTTCTCATCATCTAGCACTTTTAGCTTTTGACCTGACCCCTCAACATTTCCCGTAAGTCTCATCACCGGATCATAGTAGATGAGCATGTTCACAGATATCGCTTCACCCGGAATCATATATTGCGCCGAATCGTCGTGAGAGTGCCACCTCCCGTCTCTATGCATGATCTCCGCGAGGATGTTCTGGGGGTGATTTGCATACACGCGAACCTCGTCCATGTTCGAATACTTCGAAAATGCGCAGCCCGCGATGTAACTACCCGGCACCACAGCCGTGTCGTCAATCCTCCTTGCGTCGCTCCACTCCCCACTCCTATGGGTGGCACCGACGATATACCCCTGTTCGTTACCCAAAATACGGCGTAATCGCCATTCTTGTACTGCCCCTCCGACGCGCTGACAGCCGCGATGGGGGTGTGGAAGGCGGCGTCCATCGCGTCGATTATGAAGACGTTGGAGTTCGCGCCCCAGTTCGCCGCGTTCCAGCCGCCGTCCCAGCTGACCTCATGGATATGGCCGTCGCCGACCTGGATGTAGCCGCGGATGCTGGGGTGGGCTTCAGTTACGGACTTGACGTTGACGAAGGACAGGGACGTTCCGGGGAGGGCGCAGAGGGTCTGCCAGAATTGGAAGCCCTCAACCCATTTGCCGCCGCTGTAGCAGATTTCTTGGACGAAGTACGGTTTGGGCTTTTGGTAGTATACTCTGTAAAAAGGAATGTTTAGCATCTGTTGGCTCGTGAACACATGAATGACGAGGATTATTTGCTGCTTACCGGATTTGCCGGCCGTTATCAAAGGCACAGGCACCGATTTGGCTGAACGGCGCGACTTTGATTAGTTGCCAATCCAGATCGTTCCCGCCTTTCCAGCTTCCGTTTTCAAAAGCTTGCTCGGAGAGAGTGTAATCACGGGCTAGGTAGTACAGTCGGAAATGCTTTCCGTTGTCGTTCCCCGGCCAGCAGACTGCTGCTAGAGGCGTGCCTCGCAGTACCTCATCACCTTCCGTGATTTTCATCTTGGTCCAAGGCTTTCCCCTGAATTGCGACGATTCCCAAAGCGATCCGTCAACGTCTTGAAAGAATACGAACTGTGCGCGATTTCAATGTTCCTGATTAGTGTCTGCTCGAACAAAGGGGCATGTACATTTGTTTCGCCCCTCCCCGTGAACTTGGGGGAGCAAGGGTGAGACTCACATATTCGGAGCCGTCGGAAGGCAGACTGATGCGATCCTCGACCTTGGAAGAAGGCTGGGATTGCATAACCTTTCCCTTCACGGCGGCCTTGCCTGGAGCGGGATTGTTGAAACGTTTCGACATTTTTGCAAGTAGAGAAGGTACGAATGAGGATTAGGAGTTGGGAACGGTGGTTCTACAGCTCAAGATGTGCTAGGTGGACTGAAAAGCTTGAAGAAATATACCGACCAAACGAATCCTGGGACTCCTCTGGAGGTTCTAACCCTGCTTTATACACATTGGAAATCCAAACATTTCTCTTAATAGTAGTAAATGCCATCTTGCTCAATACTCATACTGATCAGGCAACGAATATCTCAGTTCAATGAAATTCCAATATGTCCGCAGAGAGCGGGTAAACGAACATTCAGATCGATAATATCCGGATGAGAAGAGTTCTTGTGCTGCACCGAATGTAGTTGCGATTGAGGTTCAGCTCGAAAACTACGAAAAATCGAGCTGAGAAATATGCAGCTAGAAAATTTATCCCGCAAATTACGATCTTCCCCCCCTATTTTTCTCTTTTTTTTTTTTATTCTCCTTACAATGCAGCCATGGTTTTCAAGGTGGGGCAGCGGGCCGCGCCCAAGAGAAAATATGAGACAAATGGGGGGTAAGTGGAAAGCGGGGTGGGGTTATCCTGCATAGACCATGAATTGCGGCAGTATAGTAGGATTTTTCAGGCTATATGGCACTCTTGTTTCTCTTTGTTCGACAAAGTATTCTCCAACGACATGCAGACCCTTTTTTATACGAAAGAGAATAAGGTACAAAGATGAATGAGCTGCAAGATGCTCCGTTGTAAAGAAAGCTACCTAGGTAGCTACTAGTAGCCTCAGCAAAGACTGTTTGCGTCGCCAAATTAAGGAAGAAATAATTACAGGAGATTCAACAACGAGGTCGCAACCTCCTCGTTCCACCTGTCTACCTTCGTCAGATCCGCCGCGTCCAGACGGAGCAGAGGAACTTCCACTCCAGGCGAGCGCCTCCGTGGAAGTACTCGTGCACAAAGCACTTCATGACGGCTTCCAGCTGGCGGCACAACGCCTTGTAACTTCCGAACCGTTCACCGGCGAGCTCATGCGTTGTTCTCCGTAGCCAAAGCCCGGGCGCTGCACGCCGAGCGCCTCGGCGGCCTTACGGAAGCAGTTCGCGAGCTGGATAAGGTGGATGAAATAGAGGCACTTTTGCAGGACGGGATCGTTCAGCGCCTAAGATTCTTGACTCGTTGAACGCGCCGCGGAGGTCAGTAATTTCTTCCAGTTCTCCCGGGCGGCCCTGCCACGTGACCTGACGAGTGGGCGGGAGCCTGAATGGTGCGGAAGTAACCGGCACGCAGACGCTTGATAAAGACGGAGAGATCGAGGAACATCATTCCTTTGATGAGAAGCGACTCAGCCAGAGCAAGTGTCGTGGCTTCGTTTGTAAACACGTTTTCCGGCCTGCCGCTTCGGTCGCCGACGAGCCGATCCTTCGAGCAGCGCGAGATCATAACCTTCCCGCTCGTCCAAAACCTTTTGACTTCTTCCTTCCTCCGGCCGATATCGCCCCCGGGCATTTCTTCAGGCGGAAAGCGGTCTCCAATAAGGCACTGCTTCTTTGGTGTCCCCTCCTCCCCCTCCTCTTCCTCTTCCCCTACTTCTCCTGCTCCTGCTCTTCATCCTATCTGACGTTGTTGGCGAACGCAAGTGCGGTAGATCATCTCATCATCAGACAACCGACGGCGGCGGAAGGAGCTGATCAGACCTTGGGCTGGTTCGCCGAATGACAATGGAGAGGGGGGTGCCGCCGCCCCTCCTGACCTTGGCTTGGAACTGCTTTCGTTCATTGTGAGCGGCTTGCCAGAAGCTCAGGATCGCATTCTCTGCGGGTCGGCCGGAGACGACGAGTCGGACATACGATCAGACATCTCCGTCGACTCGATCTCATGAGAACTGGTTGTGAGGTCTAGGTAAAAGTCCTTGATGGTTGTTTATAGCTGGAGAATGTAATAAAAAAAAAGAAGAGAAACTCTCAAAAAATCACAATATATATATATATATATCGATAATAATTAGTAATAATAAGTGGTAACGGTAAAATACAGTATCGAAGTAGTATGTGGCATTTTAAAATTATCTTGATAAAGTAAAAAAAAAAGATTTAGGGTGAGAGTTAGTTGGTTAATAGAATTTTATTTTATTTTATTTCTACTTTATTTTTAGTATTTTTTTTTTTTTTTTCATTTTCTTTTCTTTTCTTTTTTTCTTTTCTTTTTTTCTCTTCTTTTCTTTTTAACTCATTCTATCTATATTTAGTTTAATTATTTCACTATCAAGGGCCATACAGGATCGGAGACGAGAAGGCGGCCCTGCAATACCCGCGACTGAAGGCAGCACGGGGAGGATAAGCGAAGGGGAGGGACGAATGCGAGGATAACTTGGGCGAGAATAGCGTTAGCAGAAAGGAGATATCGAGAGCAGGAAGAAGAAAAAGGATGGGCAGGGGAGGAAGAAGAAAGGGGATTGAAAATCTGACACAGTACTGGCAGGTAAATAGACTAAAGCTAAAGTCTAGGAATCACCGCATGCTCCAATGATTGTAATGAGAAACCTCCTGCCTCTTCGACGCAACTTGAAATTGTTCCGTTATCATATAGCTCGGAGGTTTCCCTCTCTGCTATGATAATTCGCATGACGGTAGCAAAGGGAAATTGGTTGAGCATTTGTATCTGATACTAGTATGCTGCGTGCTTAACCGTAATGCTTGATTCCGACTGCTCATTGGCAGCAAAAGTCGCAAGCAGGCGGCCAGCAAGCAGGCCGGAGAGGGCATGCTATTTGCGTTTGCCGAAATCGGAGCGTTTGTCCATTTTCTGG